>ML427312.1:58121-175704 GCA_005239525.1 Nicotiana knightiana | reverse complement strand
GGGGGGGGGGGGGGGGGGGGGGGGGAGACAACATGGCGACTCTATTGGGGAGGAATTAGGCTCTTACCATGATAAACTTGCTTTTGTGAATTAGTCTTAAGCATGCTTTATTCTGTTAACACGTGTGCACCCTTTCCCTTTCCCCTTTATGTGAATTTAATTTCCTATTTTCAAGCCTTTATGATTTCCTTTACTACAGAAACTGACTTGTCTCCTTATTTTCTTTCTTAAACGTGTTTCAATTATTAAATACCGCATTTATCATTTTTAACGTGAAAATACGTGACAACATGCTATTTATTGTTGCATAAATCATGCTCAACATAATATTCCACTCGTGCATAATCCATCCTATAGAAACACTTGATGAGTGTTTGCGCCCTTCCTATATATCACCCTTTAAATTCAGAAAGACATATTTGCGGTAAAACTAGTCACTCAGCGGTGCAGCCGATGGTTCCGTGCCTTTCCCCCTCAAGTTGTCCGCTTGAGGGTACTAGTCTAGACCCCTATAGCAACCTTACTCTGATTATAACTGTATATGCATCATGGTCAAACCTAGTCGGGTTAATGTGTAGTCCACATAATAACCCTTTAAGACAAGCCTTGTCCAAAGTCCACCGGGGTTTCCATAATCCCAACGGATGCAACCACAATTTTGTGCATTAATTTTGGAGAAATAAGTGCCAGTATGCTAATCATTGATGTATAAATAGTCGAATTAGGAGGGGGAAATGGTCTAACCTTATTTGGTTTATAGAAATGAGGCACGAAGTCCCCAGGTTCTGCATGGTCCAAAGAATACCACCACTACTAGTGGATTGGGGGGAGGATCTTTCCTTAAGTGACAAAAAGCATGTGAAGAATGTCCTGGGAAATTTTCCTTCTCTATTAGACATCCAACCAAATAATATGTTGATTGAAGCTATAACCATGTTCCGGGATAGCGAAAGATCAGTGTTTCGCTTTGGAAACATAGAAATGACCCCGCGCATGGAAGAAATAGGGGGATTCGCTGGGCTACCTTGGGACAATCCTGGTTTATTGGTGCCAGAAAATTGCACCGCTAGGGGATTTCTGAAGATGATAGGTCTGAAAAAGAACGACGATTTGGAGTGCTTAAAGAAGTCTTATGTACCCTTTGACTACTTTATGAATGATATGGTCATATCAAATCCGATCGTATCTTCCATGATGAATTCTCTATCACTTCCTTGGGTCATATTCATCGCAGAGGTTTTGTGTTCATCGTTTGCTTCCTGGGTATGATAGTATTTCCAAGCAAAAGAGACAAGATTCCCACAAGACTGGCTATGGTAGCCAAAAATTTAATGGAGGGGATCGAGGGTCAAACATATACCATTGTCCTTATGATTATAGCTAACATCTACCGAGCCTTGGACCGCTGACATAAGGGGTTCAAACACTTTGAGGGTTGTAATCTGCTACTACAGGTTTGGTTAT
This sequence comes from Nicotiana knightiana, assembly GCA_005239525.1. NCBI lineage: Eukaryota > Viridiplantae > Streptophyta > Magnoliopsida > Solanales > Solanaceae > Nicotiana > Nicotiana knightiana. Next base: position 174,240 of record ML427312.1, on the reverse strand, counting down.
TGGAGCATCTCCAAAGGGGTCAATATCGTCAAGAGTTTCCACGAATGTCTTGGAATGATCATATATCCTTCCATCACCCTAAGAGAATGACTTACATCCCAGACAAGTTTTCTCAAACGGAAAATGCTACAGAATGGGCGCAATATTTTGAAAATTTGATTGAGGACCAGGTTCAATGGATGTTCGAATAGTTCCCTACCAGTGAGCTCATCATCAGATCTAGGGACGCTCTATACCTGGTGTTGATCGGGTTAAGGGGTATATACCCTTATGTTCCCATCAGGGTTATGAGACATGTAGGCAGGAAGCAAGTCATACCGCGAGTTTCTAAAATGAGTCATTACAGGGCAGATTTTTAGGATGACGATATCCTGTACAAATGTGAAGCTCAGCGTATGTGGCATCTAAAGGTTATTGTAGAAAGGGACACCATCGAGCCAGACAGGTACCACGCAGGGCATGTACACTTTTACCTATCATGGTTGGAAGACAGCATAGCAGGGGTAGTTGAACCTGGAATCGGTCGGGGAAACATGATCATAGACGAAGTTGTTGAAGCCCAAGTGAAATACAATAAACTGTGCAAAAGGGTTCATGAGTCCGAGGCCGAGCATCTGGAGCAACCCAAGACTGATATGGAACTGACCAATGAATGGAGGGAAATGGCTATCAAATCTAATGAAAGGCTGGAATATTTGGACCGGGGTATGATGAAGCTGGAGGGAAAGACGAGGAAAAGAGTCGGCGACTGCCAGAATGCTGAGGGAAGCGAAGGAGAACATCTAGCAAGGGTGTGCCTGCTGTTGGGCATGCACGACCTAGGGAACCTGATCGACGGAGCCAAGAAGATCAAGTCTGGGGAAGGTCCTGCTGGGACCAAGTAGATTAGATTTACCTGCATTTTTTTCAAATGTAATAAGGCCAAGTTCCAGTAGTAACTTATCTTAATGTCATTTTGGATTTGTCTATTTTACATTAATGAAATGAGGCAGTTATTGGCGTTTAAGTTCTCCAAATCAACTTGTCGCTAGGCCTACCTTGGGTACAACGAGGCTCCCAAAATAAGACGCGAATTTACATTCCCGTAATATGTGTTTAAATACTGCAAATACTTCTTTTCAAAACTCTGACTGACTTGTCTACCTTTTGTTTCTCTTTCTTTTGAATATTCCCATCCCCAATGTTGGTTCGCGCATACTGGCATCATCAACTTATCATACCAGATCCAGAGGCCCTCCACCTCTTCCTCCTCCTCCAAATGATCCGAAAGGATGAGGATATGGATTGCAATGTGATAGTTGAAGAGGAGGAGGAGAAAGGTGCTGCCATCCAAGCTGTGGAGAGAGGAGCATTTCTCAAGAACTGGACTGTTAGACCATCAAGGGCCCGACGAGTCCCGGGGTAGCAAGGCTGAATAACACTGTTCACTTTTCTAAAAAATTATTTCCACTTTTGCATTATTTCTTTTGTCCTAAATAATATTATCAATATTTCAAAAACGTTATTTGAGTTATTGAAAATCATTTTGTTTGACATTTTAAAATGGCTTGATGCTTTATTATCACTATTTTTCTTTCATATCTTTATCCCTACAACATTACTATCTCTTATCTTGATGAACCGACAACTGTGACATGTAATGAGACAATGCAACAAAAGGATAGTGATTCAGAGGAAGAGGAGGCAATACCCCAGGAGATCGTCAGAGAAGTAGAGGATTTTGAGAAAAAGCCTAAGTCCAACTTGGACGAAACTGAGATAATTAACTTGGGAAACTCCGAAACCATCAAAGAAACCCACATAAGCATCCATTTGTCACCGTCAGAGAAAGAAGAATACACTCAGTTCCTGAAAGAATATGAGGATATCTTTGCATGGTCATACGATAATATGACAGGGTTGAGCACATCTATAGTGGCTCATAATTTACCTACAAATACAATGTGTCCGCCAGTGAAGCAAAAACTCAGGAAATTCAAGCCAGAGATGAGCCTGAAAATCAAAAATAGTCAAATCAAGACAGTTCACACCGGGATAGCTGGTGTTAAAGAAGATCTTTCCGCATCAAGATGAAGACAAAGGGAAATTTTCTCCCAACTAGAAAGGTCCTTACATGGTTCATAGAGTACTGATAGGAGGAGCCCTCATACTCGCGAGAATGGACGGAGAAATCTGGCCAAAGCCTATCAATTCAGATGCAATCAAATGATACTGTGTGTAAAATATTTGTGTTTCTTCATATAATATAAATTGAACTACGCTCGACCTGATTCCTATTTAAGAGGGGATACGTAGGCAGCCCTGTGGGTTCAGTCACAATTTAATAAAATTTCCATTTTCCCCATCATCAGAAACTGGGGCAGAATTTTGAGGAGGACCCTCAAAATCTGAAGCAAGTTCAGCCAATCGCAACATATAGAGAAGTCAGAAATGTTGTCTAGTTAACTGGGGCAGAATTTTGAGGAGGACCCTTAAAATTCTATGACAGAAGAAGTTGCAATGTGTTTGACCGTGTCACAATCATCGGTTCATCTAACCAATTTCTAAACTATATTTTACTATATCTTTGAAAACTATGCAGGCCTGCTTTTGAAATAAACTCCGCTTTAGCATATGCTGCCCCAATAACAGGATCTTCAGACAGAGCGAAGCAAATCAAGCAAGCAGAGGAAGACACGAACCAACCTTCCCTCTGCAAAACTCATGATTTTCTTTGAATGCAGAACAAGGAATATGCACACCTTGGAACCACCTCTTTCATAACAACAAAGATACCGAACTCATTCCCAGCTAAGAAATACTCTGCTATCACCTATTATTTATTCATTGCATGAGACTAAGCTCTGTCTCAATCTTGCATGAGGCTAAGCATTGCCTCCGTATTTGCATAAGGCTAAGCTCTGCCTTCTATTTGCATGGGACTAAGCATTGTCTCAAATCCCGCATGAGGCTAAGCATTTCCTCCACCTTGCATAAGTCTAAGCACTACCTTCTCCCTACATAGGACTAAGCCCTGTCCCGAACTTTGCATGAGGCTAAGCCCTGACTCCCTATTGCATAAGGCTAAGCATTGCCTCCACCTTGCATAAGGCTAAGCTATGCCTTCTATTTTCATGAGACTAAGCATTGTCTCAAATCCTGCATGAGGCTAAGCATTGCCTCCACCTTTCATAAGGCTAAGCACTTCCTTCTCCTGGTATGGGACTAAGCCCTATCCCGAACTTTGCATGAGACTAAGCATTGTCTCAAATCCTGCATGAGGCTAAGCATTGCCTCCACCCTGCATAAGGCTAAGCCCTGCCTCCCTATTCGCATAAGGCTAAGAAATACCTTCACTTGCATGGGACTAAGCACTGCCCCGAATCTTGCATAAGGCTAAGCATTGCCTTATCTTTGCATGGGACTAAGCATTGTTCCGAAACCCCCACGATACTAAGAATTGTCTCCCTTGCATTATTTATTCTATTCTCTCGGGCTAAGCTCTGCCCTCAACTTCATGCAAGACTAGGACTTGTCTTGTCGCTCCTAGAATCATGTCTTTGCACCTCATGGGCTTAAATATCGCCAGCTTTTCCGAAGGCGTCATAGTTTGAAGGCACCATCCTCATAGCCGGAAGACACCATGCCATGGCATGAGGATCTCTCAAACTTGCATATAATTATTCAAAGGCGTCATGGTTCGGAGGCACCATTTTCATGGCCTGAGAATGTCATTTCATGGCCTGCGAATCCCTTACCACTCAATTCATGGCCCGGGACATCATGGTCTAAAGACGTCATCCTCAATCGTCCAAATACAATCCTCATGGTCTGAAGGGAATTTGCATCATGTTTAAGTTTACGTAAAGATATATGCTTGTAGTGTGCCTTTTATTTGTAGGTAACCCGATAAGAAACCATTACCCCAATGGCATAAATCCCGCTCCATTTCCTTCACACTATTCCAAACCTGACCGCTCACCGTAACCATTTCACCTATTCAACCTTGTGTTTGTTCTTGTGATAACTTCATCGGTATATTTCGCCGCTGAATCCAGAACTACACACGGCCTGATTCTTGTAAAACCAGGGATATGTAGGTAGCTTAGAAACCAGAGTGCAGCCTATGTCTGTCAAATCACCCTACTCGGTCAAAATTTGCCATCATATCTTTACCCGATAACTCTTTCATCCTTCCCGGGTAAAGAGGGGAAACTGTTGATACCCAATGTTTCCCTATATTATTTTTTGAATACATATATATCTTCAAAACAATGCATGAGCATCAATTAATATTTTTCCACAATCTCTGCATTTTTAAAGGATTTTTAATTAACTTATCCCAGTATTTTTATTATATAAACAATTACTAATTGCATCACAAATAGTTTTATGAAATTTTTTTGGTTAATTTTATCACTTATATTTATACTAAGATTTAATTATTTTATGAATAGCCACATTTACATTTTTAGGGTTATAATTGCAATAACTTTGCAACAATAACCCACAAGTGCATAATTACTTTATTTCACAAGAAAATGACATTTTGTATTTTTATAATATTAAGTAAATTTGAAATTATATTTATGCATCAATAACATTTTTATTATTTCTTAGCTATTTTATAAATTATTTAACAAATTAATTGGGTATTTAACAAATGGCTTATTTTAATTTAATTTCATTTTTCGGATCTGGCCCAAACCATTACCCTTAGACCAATTAAAATACCCACGGCCCAATCTCTTATCTGACCTGCCCAACCACCAGATCAAATCCTGACCGTTGATCTCAGAGATCAACAGTCCAGGATGTGGTTACCATTTTTAATTACCCAAAACCCCCAAAATCTACTCACTTCTCCAATTTCGCCGCCCCCAAATCCCTTTCCTCCTCCATTCTCTCTCAAACTCTCCCCTAACCCTAACCGCCGTCACCAGAAACCCTTCAATCTATGGGATTTTCCATCAATTTTAGGCCCCAGTCGGCCTCCTATCTTCACCGGTTGTTTGATTTTGTCGTTGTTTGATGGAATCTCTAAGAGATTCAACTCAGATTTGGTCCAAAACCTTTCATTTTTTCTCGATGAATCTGCCTATGTTCATCTCCATTTATGAGTACTACTATCTTCATGTTTATGGCTTAAATATATGGTTCCAAACCGGATTTTCTTCTCACCTCTGTTATTTTTTTAAATCCTAGTCTCTTGCTACTCGAGTCTGTTCAGATCCTTGTAGATCTAAGATGATTTTAATATGATATTTATCTTTAAAAATCTTCCATTTTTTCTTATTATTAACCGATTTTTGTTTTCTTTAAAACTAGGGTTTCATCCCTTTGAGTTTTCTGCAAAAGTGCTAAATTTTTAAGTGTTTAGCTCTAGTTTTCTTTACGTGTTTGACTGATTCTCATGTCTATGTTCTAAACACTAGGGTTTCTAATTGTTTCATTGTTTGTTCTGGTATTTGCCCGTTATTCCTTGTCTTGTCATTAACGGAGGTTAATTGATTTTATTTGACTAATTAGGGTTTGAAACTATATTCTCTGCTGAAACTGGTATTTCTCCGCGATTTTATTTATTTCCTTATTTGTGATTCACAGTTGGTACTACTTTCCTTAACTATGCTATTGACCTGATTTATGGGTTCTGATTTATTCTAACCGAACTATAAATGGTCTATGACTTATTTCTTGCCTTATTAAACCTCAATCTGGGCTGTTAATTGATTCTCCCTAATTTAAAGGGGTCTTTCAAGGATCCTGCTATGTTAATTGATTATTTCTAGCCTTGATTAACATGTCAATTTTATTCGCATGCCTTATTTGTGAACTCTAATTTTCTTTGCATTAGTTGTCTTCTCTGCTGAATGCTATATAAACCCCATTCTGATTTTTCAAAACACATGAACACACATAGAAAAATACAGAAACACACACACAAACTCTTATTCTCACACCCTCTCAATTGTAGTCTTTCTGTTACTTCTATTTGCTGTTCTGTCTAGCCGGCTGAAAGCCAAGGCTAGACCCTTGGATTCTACTTGCTTTCATCTTCCTGTTTACTTTCTTCACTGGTATGCTCCTATTTTTGTTATCATACTCTATTAAATATGCTATGTAGTTGAACCTATGTCCTTCCTGTTATTGCTCTTGATCAACATGACTTAATTTTTGTTAACTTGTCATGTCCTATATGTTAGTATGGTTAGTATATTTCGGTTTGATCCATGATACTTTTCTACTTGTTTCTCAACTAGCATGCTTCAATTCCTGCCCTGTTTATGTGTTTTTTACCTTAACATGTTCCTATTCAATTCATGATTCCTGTACTAATATGCTTTAAATTCCTGCTACTTTCTCTGTATGGTTGTCTGATTAGCCATTTAACTTCAGCATGTTTCTGTTTGATCCATGATACTTGTTTATTTGTTTATGAACTAGCATGATTTAGTTTCTATCCCCCTACTCTGCACGATGTGTTCTTCTGGATGTTTACTCTTAATTTCAGCATGTTGTTATGATCCCTCCTAGTAATAGTAAATCAACTAAGCCAATTTATGCAGTGTGAAACCTTGTTCTGTTTATTGTCTAACTACTGGAATTGTTGCCTGAACTTAACCTGCTAAGCTTGTAGTTTTTGTAATCTTGTAATCTGTTCACCTCTAAGTCCAAACTATTTTTCCTAAAACTATCTCCTACTTTTATATACTATTTCAACTCCTACTCTTAGATATCTAGGCTCCTGCCCCCCAGTGTGAGCATTGCCTAGGAGTCCATAAGACTCCTCCGAACTCTGACACATTAGGGCTGGCCTTCAAAACTTGTTCACAAAACTGTTTCTTTGAAAATGTTCTGGTGTGAGCATTGCCCGGTTCCCTAAGGCCATTGGGAACTTTGACACACCAGAAGCCCATTTGGTGTATTATGAACTACTGGTGTACTACAGATTTGATTGAAGGCCTGACATCCAGGTTGACTTTGGGCCTGCCAAGGCTCCCTATAGTATAGTGATTTTCATTATGTAATTCATTTGTATTGATCTGTAATAATAATCTCAGTAAAACAGATATGGGGTTATTAATAATAACAGCTGGGGAAGGATTTTTATATATCCTTCATCATATCTGGGTAGAAATCATGCTTATAGGTTGTTGTGGTGATTCCTTATGTGCATTAGAAACCATGCCTATAGGGTTTATCTCATTATCCTTAATTTTCACACTCTGCATCCTAGATATCCCGCTTTTAGGTCAGTTATTAATTTTGCATCAAGTATCATATTTTGAAAACCTTCCTGTGTGCATTAGAAATCATGTTTCTAAGATCTTCTTTGTTGAACTCGCTTGGCAATTGGTTAACACCTTTACTCGCTTAGATATCATGCCTGTAGGAAGTAAGTGTAAAAATCAGTTTATGTGTTTAGATATCATGTCTGTAGAAAATAATGCTTGTAATCAGTTTCAACACATAGAAAGCATGCATATAAGATCTAAAAAGATTAAATCTGCCTGTTAAAATCAATCTCTGGTTTATAATTATGGTCTGGTTTACAGCTTAGATACTATGTCTATAGAATTCTGCCTGATTATCACTTAGGCAAGCCTGTAGGATAATTAAAATCCTGGGTTTAAAAACTGTGATTTCTTGCTGCTTGAAACGTGCCCATATTCAAGATATTAAAAAAATCAATAGGCAAACTAATAGGTACTCACAGCCTCGCTTTAATAAAACTGTTATATATTTTGTTTATGCTCATTTAGATATCCTTCCTATAGGACCCTGAAATCATAAAAAATTGCTTGAATAGCGTGCATCTGTTTGTCTATTTGTCAAGTAAATATGAGCCCCTTAATTGCTACTTATGTGAAATTCCTACTTTATTTTTGTTTATCACTTAGTTTTCTCCTTTTAAGCAACATAGGTAAGTCTAGAACCACCTTAAATAGAGGTCCTAAACACCTCCAGGTCCATGGGTAAGGGACGAGTACTGCACGCATAAGGTACGTATTGGATGTTATTAGAACACTTAGGTAATAATTGAAAAGGGGAGGGTAACTGGGTAGTAAATGAGATGATGAATTATGCGCTAATGCTACGCCGTAACACCTCTATTTGAGGAAGGTTACCGAGTGTTGCATAGAAAGGATCCTATAGGCTAATAAACCTAGGACCCCTTTAATTTCTATTTTAAAGTAATCTCTATTTGTTTTTAAACTGTTTTATTTTCTTTTAAAGACTAATTCGCTTAAATTGAGTTTGGCCGAGACCCAATGTTATGGACCTCGAGGGGTGCCTAACACCTTCCCCTCAAGGTAATTTCGAGCCTTTACCCAATCTATGGTGATGTAAACCGGTTTATGAGTTATTTACTTTAGGTGACCTAACGCACCTTAATCCGTTAGGTAGCGAATCTTCAAACCCCATACCCCGTCCCAAAAGGAAGGGAGTTTTTCCAAAATGTCGAAACCTGGACTCCGTGTGGAAAAAGGGGGGTGCGATAGCCGCTATGAGAAATTAGCCCTCATAGATGGGAAAAGGATGAATGTAGTGTGTCATGGTCAGCTTTATCAGAATAGAATGTACAGAGCTTTCAACAAAAGGGTCAAACCAAGACAGTTCACACCGGGGTATCTGGTGTTGAAACAGATCTTTCCACATCAAGATGAAGCCAATGGGAAAAGTTTACCCAACTGGCAAGGTCCTTACATGGTTCAGAGGGTATTGATAGGAGGAGCACTCATACTCGCAAAAATGGATGGAGAAATCTAGCCAAAGCCTATCAACTCAGACGCAATCAAAAGATACTATGTGTAAATCTATTTGCATTTCTTCATATGATGTAATTGAACTACGCTTGACCTGATTCCCATTTAAGAGGGGATACGTACGCAGCCTGTGGGTTTGGTCACAATTCAATAAAATTTCCATTTTTCCCCATAATCATAAACTGGGGTAGAATTTTGAGGAGGACCCTCAAAATTCTGAAGCAAGTTCAGCCAACGACATTGCATGCAGAGCAGCCAGAAGATCATTTAGATAACTGGGACAAAATTTTGAGGAGGACCCTCAAAATTCTATGGCAAGGAGGTCGCAATGTATCTGATAATGTCACAGCCACTGGTTCATCTAATTAATTTCTTAATCTGCATATTACTATGTTTTTGAAAACCATACCCGCATACCTTTTGAAAAGAAATTTTATTTTAGCCAAGTGCTACCTATGGTGACTTGAACAGGACCTTCGGGCAGAGTGGAGCAAAGAAAGCAGACAAAGTCACGAACCAACCTCCCCTCGCAAAACTCACAAATTTTCTTTGGATACAGGAATAGGTCATTGCCATAAGCATCGTCACAACAACAGAATCGCCATGCATATATTTCCAGCTAAGAATACTTCGCTCTTACTCTTACATTTGCATGAGACTAAGAACTGTCTCAAACGCTGCATGAGACTAAGCCCTGCCTCTCTATTTGCATAAGGCTAAGAATTGCCTTCTCTTTGCATGAGACTAAACCCTGTCTCAATTCTTGCATGAGGCTAAGCCCTGCCTCTCTATTTGCATAAGGCTAAGCATTGCATTCTCTTTGCATGAGACTAAGCCATGTCTCAATTCTTTCATGAGGCTAAGACATGCCTCTCTATTTGCATAAGGCTAAGCATTGCCTTCTCTTTCCATGAGACTAAGCCCTGTCTCAATTCTTGCATGAGGCTAAGCCCTGCCTCTTTATTTGCATAAGGCTAAGCACTGCTTTCTCTTTGCATAAGACTAAACCCTGTCTCAATTCTTGCGTGAGGCTAAGCCCTGCCTCTCTATTTGCATAACGCTAAGCATTTCCTTCTCTTTGCATGAGACTAAGCCATGTCTCAATTCTTACATGAGGCTAAGCCCTGCCTCTCTATTAGCATAAGGCTAAGCATTGCCTTCTCTTCGCATGAGACTAAGCACTATCTCGATATTTTCATGAGGCTAAGCCCTGCCTCTTTATCCCATAAGGCTAAGCATTGCCTTCCCTAAATTTTCATGAGACTAAACATTGTCTCGATCTTTCTATGAGGCTAAGCCCTGCCTCTTTATCCGCATAAGGTCAAGCATTGCCTTCCCTACATTCGCATGAGACTAAGCACTTCCTCGATCCTTGCATGAGACTAAGCACTGTCTCCCTTTGCATAAATGTTTCTCTATTCTAAACCTTGCATTATTCTCTTCTCTCGGGGCTGAGCTATGCCCACAACTCTATGCAAGACAAAGCTATGTCTTGTTATTATCTCTGGCATCATGTCTCTGCACCTCATGGGCTGATATATAGCCAACTTATCCGAAGGCGTCATAGTCTGAAGGCATCATCCTCAATAGCCAGAAGACACCATGCCATGCCCTGAGGATCTCTCAATCTTGCACATCATTATTCAAAGGCATCATGGTTTGGAGGCACCATCTTCATGTCCTGAGAATGTCATTTCATGGCCTGCGAATTCCTTATCGCATAATTCATGGCCCGTGACATCATGGTCTAAGTACGTCATTGTCGCGCCCCCTTTTTTCTTCCTCGCAGAATCGGGTTTATGACATTGGTTGGGACAACTCGTACCTTTTGGGAAATGGGTTTGAATATTTGAAGAGTCGCCACCTAAGGATTTTAATGGTGCGTTAGGGCACCTAAGGGGTTCAATTACAACTACGTTGCTAACCAGAGATTTGGGTAAGAGCTTGAAATTATCCTAAAGGGAAGGTGTTAGGCACCCCTCAGGATCCACAAGTGTGGTTCCCGGCCAAATGATTTCGTGAATTTGTACAACTACAGAATAACAAGTAAAGGCTCAAATAAGAGGGGATTTAAGTCTTAATCATGTAGATGTTTGGAAAACAGTAAAGAAGATTGTCTTTTGAAAAGGATTTACGAGTAGCATATAAAGGTATCCTAGGTTTATAATAATATGGATCACATCAATGTAATACCCGGTAATCACTCCTCAAAGAGGGTGTACACGTGGTATTAATGCACCGTTCATCATATCCATATTCTACCCTTCCCACCCCGTAAGGTTATTAAAACGAGTGTTGGTCTCGACCTCTATTGCATGCTGTTACCCGTCCCTTCCTATCAGTCCCGGAGGAAACTAGGACTCCTATCCTAGAGGTGCTAGGAAGACCCTCAGGTTTTAAGGGTAAAATTCTAAGGCGACAGATAACAAAACAAGTAGGACTGCAGATAAAGGAAAGCATAGAAAACAGATAGAGGCTCAAATATTTCTCCACACACAGTACACACAAGCAGCATGTATCATATAAAATTAAGGTCGATATTAATCCCGAATCCTAAAGCATGGTATCTAGGTGATAAACACAAAGATAGATTATTGCATAACTCAGAGAGGAAGTCTTAATCAGGCTCGCTTACTAGTTTTAAGCATGCTGACAATTAAACATGATCGCAAAGATAGTTCTGATTTTATCTTTTTTAAGTAATTACCTAAGGCTTGCCTAAGTGTAGGATAACATGCAACAGTTATTCATATTGGCTTATGACTCTACATTGTTCATAGCTAATAACATGCAATTCTAGGTGTGAATATGTACAAAGACTAATTACCAGTTACTGAGAACAGGGGACTGTTCTGTGTTTAGACTAAATGCAGTTAAATAAATACGATCCTATAGCATGATATCTAATGCATCATGATGTATAATAACTTAAACATGATTTATAAATGCACATAGAATCATAGCATTATGCATAGTTTCAGGAATAGCATGGGTGACAGATTTTAATCGTTGTTTACCTAAAACAGGATCTCTACGTGTATATCATGTTGAGACGTGATTACAACTTATTTATCATAAGACAGTACTCCTAGTGAAATTTTAGAACATGGGCAGAATCACGCAATAGCAACTTATTTTATTGTTTACCCTATAGGCAGGATTTCTAAGCGTAGATGAGATGTTGAATACACATACATCCTAAGTAGAATGATATCTAATACATTGCATGGTGTACCTAAACATGGCTGCTATTGCGCATAGAGAAAATAAACCTAGAGGCATGGTTTCTACCCTTAATTATACTACATCATGCATATCACCAATCTATTTTTCACTATCTGACCCCAGAGTTTTTTACAAATAATTATTACAGGCCATCGAATACGAATTACGCAACTGAAATAGAAGGAAAATAAGAAGTTAGCTATAGGGAGCCTACAAAATAGGCTCAAGTCTCCAAGTCCTCAATGCCAGGTATTATTTCACAACCTCCTCATAATCCGGGTGTGTAAGAGTTCCCTAAGGACCTCAAGGGCCCCCGGGCAGTGCTCACACCCAGATTTCATAGCCAAAATAGAGTAAGTGCAGTGTGGAATGGCTAGCCTCTGTGTGTCAAAGTTCAGAGGGAGCTCAAGGGTCCCAAGGCAATGCTCACACNTTTTTTTTTTTTTTTTAAAGGATTTAAGTAAGAAAACAGTTTTGAGAAAGGGTAAGTAAGAAAACAGTTTTGAAGAGGGAATTTTGATTGGAATAGAAGTTCAACATCACACAAAGGACCAGGGATAGTCCAACAATCGCAAACAGGGGTAATGAGATTTGAGGGACAAATACAGAGCACGTGAGGGCAAACATGTAGCAGGAAGACAAACATATAGGCATGCAATCAGAAGCTCCTAAGGGTTCAGAGGGTTAGGGGTACAGTAAAATACTAGGTTAGATTAACACCAAAACAACTAAGATAATTATTAAATTAATGTACCAGTCATAGGCATGGAGATTCATGTAAGAAGCAGGTGCTAAGTATACAGAAACATGCTGGTTATAAACAAGTAAATCCTAACTTAACATGCAAAGGGGAGTTCAGGATCCTAGATACATGTTGAATAATAAGTAAAAGAAAATTAGAAACACACTGAATTACAACAGTGATGGAAACATGTTGGTTTGAGGAATGAAATCTAAATGAGAACATACTAGTGAAGTGAAGAAAGCAGTAACACAAACAGGAAGTAGGAGATGCACAATAGTTAGCCTTGGCTTGCAGCCGGCTAACTTAGAATATCAGTAACTAGCACAGAAGATAGAGAGAGAGCAGAGAGTTTTTTTTAATTGTGAGAGAGAGATTTGAACAGATCAAAATTGTGTCTATGTAAAATAAGCGGCCTGGGTCTATATATCTTTGAAAATAGTAGTAAATAAGGTGCAAACCAAATTCAGGCAGTAATCAAAGGGATTCATAATCAATCAATATCAGAATAGTATGGGTACTTCCTTAATTAAGTAAGTTAACTCTCCAACGGTAGGAAAAGGTTACAAGTAAGGAAAGGAAGAAAATAAGGAAAGATTCATACATAGTAAGCACAGAGTATGGAATTGGGGGCAGGTTCATTAAAGCACTACTATAATGATCAATTTATAGTAATAAAGCAAGAAATAACTAATAGTCGTAAAGACTATCACTGTAAATCAATCAAAGGAAATCAATCACAGGATATTAGGGATTCGAGATAAGAGCAGTACTGGTTTAAGAATCAGCATAGGTTATACAAAGTAAACACATAATATGAGAGAATCAGAAACCCTAGTGATTAAAACAGGGTAAAATCACACGGAATTAGGGGTTTACATAGGACAATGACATGGATCACTGAATAAGCATAATACAAGCAGGGAAGGCGAAGATTTAGAGATATCGATAACTAATGAATAGAGATGAATCACAGATTAAGCATGGTAATAGCAACCAGAAACTTTAGGGTTTCTAAGACTTTAGGGTTTTTAACGAAATACTCAGACACAAAGGGGACGGCCGTACATGGCCGTAGAACGGAATGAAAATCCATAAGTGGGAGATGAACCGCTCCAGGTTCTTTTGAGGGCCTCAGAACAGTGCCAAACTAGCTTGGTAGGAGAGCCATAGGCTAGGAGTGGTGGTGAGACCGCCATGGTCACCGGCGAAGCTGTGGCCGGCAAGAAGAGCTAGGTTTAGCAGATAGAGCTTGAGAGAGATGAGGGGAGAGGGTGGCTGAGAGAGAATGAGATGGGGAAATTAAATGAGGGGGGTAGTCATTAGGGTTTAATTAAGGTAATAGAAATCTGGGTCGTTGATCTACTTTGATCAACGACTCAGATTGGTTTGGGGTTTGGCCGGGTAGGATATGGTATTGGGCTTGGGGGTTTGGGTTTAATTTAATCAGGTGGGTTTGGGTTTAATTGGGGCCAGGATTTAAATAAAATGTGGCTAGCTGTTAAATACTCAATTAAAATATTAAATGCTTAATTAAAATTAGTTAAACTAACTAATAATCAGAAGAATGAAATTGGTGATTAAGAAATAAAATAAAAATGGTTAATAAGTATTAAAAAATATAAATGATCAATTAGTGGATAGAAATAGCATAAAAATATATGGTTAGGCTATAATTGCAAAACTATTGCAATTATAGCCAAAAGGTGCCAATTTGACCGATTGTGAAATAATTTGATCTTACGAAGGCCAAAATAATGTATTAAGTCAAGAGATGTCTTTGAAATCATTTGTAATGCAATTTACAATTGATTATTAGAAATAAAAACACTGCATAAATTAGGAATAAATTTATAAAAATATGAGAAAATTATGAAAAAATACCAATTGTTATGGAACTTGATTTTGAAGGTATATATGCAAATTTAAAAATAATTTGAGGAAAAATTGGGTATCAAAAGCTTCCCCTCTTTAGGCTGGAAGGATGGAAGAGTTGTCGGGTAAAGACATGATGGCCAATTTGACCGAGTGGAAATAGTTTGAAAGGTCCGGGCCGCACCCTGGTTTCTGAGCTGCCTACATATCCCTGGTTTTACAAGCAGGCCGTATGTAGTTCAAGAGCCACGGTGAAGTATACCGATAAATTTTTATAAGGATGGACTCAAAGTGCAAGGTTTGGTGAACGAACGGCTTACGGGGTAGTTAGGAGAACTGGAGTGGGATCACTCCTGCCGGGATGGCTGTTGCTTGCCGGGTTACCTGCAAATGAGTAATACAAACATATCGTGCATAATTTAAACATGGTGCAAATTCCCGTTGGACTATGAATGTTGTCTTTGGACGGTTAAGGATGACGTCTTTAGACCATGATGTCCTGGGCCATGAATTTCTTGATGCAGGATTCACAGGCCATGAAATGATGTTCTTGGGCCATGAAGATGGTGCCTCCGAACCATGAAGCCTTTGAATAATGATATGCAAACTGATAAAAGAGATCCTTAGGCCATGACATGGTGTTCTCGGGCCATGCAGATGGTGCCTCCGAATGATGACGCCCTTGGATAAGTTGGCGATATTTCAGCCCATGAATATGCAATAGTATGATGCTGACAAGAAAGAGCTTAGTCCTGCGAATTAAAGGGGCAGAGCTTAGCCTAAAAGGAAAGCGCAGTAAATAATGCTAGAGGCATCGATTTCTTTTGAGAAGTAAATGGAGGTAGCGTTTAGCCTCGGAAGGCAGAAAGGTAGCCTTATGCAATATGTGAATGCAGATAGAGACAACGTTTAGTCTCAGAAGGCATAAAGGTAGCCTTATGCAATATGTGAATGCATATGGAGACAACATTTAGTCTCGGAAGGCAGAAAGGTAGCCTTATGCAATATTTAAGGAAGGACAACAGAAATTCTTAGCTGGTGTTAAATTGCGGTAGAGCATTGTGATAATGAAGCATTGTTTGTGCTGATAATAAGTGTTGTCATGACGAGTTTGAGGAACAATGTCTGTCTTTTGAACGGATAATATATTTCGGGGCTTTTGCAATTTTGTGCCTGCATCCAAAGAAAGATCGTGAGTTTTGTAAAGGGGAAAGGTTAGTTCGCATTCCTGCTGGCTCTGCTTGGCTCGTTTGCTTGATCATGATGATACTGTCTGTGTCATTGGGGTATTGTTTTCTAAACAAGCTGCTTCAGAAAAAATAAATATGCATGATTTTGTAATAGTATATAATCTAAAATTGTTTTAGATGAACCGACGACATGACACGGCTTGAGACATTTCGCCCTCCTCTGCTGCGGAATTTTGAGGGTCCTCCTCAAAATTCTACCCTAGTTTGCTGGGTGGATGCCTCTAACTGCTACTCGCGCGGATATTGGATGAACTTACCCCAGTTGACTGGGTGAATGCTTGTGGACTGCTACTCGCTTCGGAATTTTGAGGGCCCTCCTTAAAATTCTGCCCCAGTTTCCAATTAAGGGGAAAAATAGGTTTTTATTGAATTGTGACCGAACCCATAGGGCTACCTACGTATCCCTCTTAAACGGGAATCAGGTCAGGCGTAGTTCAAATTACATCATTTGTGGAAACATAAAAAATTACACATAGTAGTGCTTGACTGCATCTAAATTGATCGGTTTCAGCCAAACTTCTCCGTCCATTTCTGCAAGTATGAGTGCTCCTCCTGTCCGCACTCTATGAACCATGTACGGACCTTGACAGTTAGGAGAGAACTTCCCCTTGGCTTTATCTTAATGCGGAAATATTTTCTTTAACACCAATTGCCCTGGTGTGAATCGTCTCGGCTTGACTTTCTTGTTGAAGGCCCTGGTCATTCTGTTCTGATATAGTTGACCATGACATACTGCATTCATTCTCTTCCCGTCTATGAGGGCTAGTTGCTCATAACGACTTCTTATCCATTCTGCATCGCTGAGCTAGAGCTTCCTGTATAATTCTTAGAGATGGAATCTCCACTTCGGCAGGAATTACAACCTCTGTACCATAAACTAGCATATAGGGAGTTGCCCCTGTTGATGTGCGAACAGTGGTGCGGTATCCCAATAAAGATAATGATAACTTTTCATGCCACTGCTTGTGACTTTCTATCATCTTCCTTAGTATCTTCTTGATGTTTATGTTAGCGGTCTCTACGACTCCATTCATCTGAGGTCTGTATGCTGTGGAATTCTTGTGTTTGATCTTGAAAGTTTCACACATAGCTTTCATCAAGTCACTGTTGAGATTAGAACCATTGTGGGTGATGATTGACACTAGAACTCCGAACCGACAAACAATGCGGTCGCGGACAAAGTCGGCCACGACTTTCTTAGTAATTGTTTTGTAGGAGGCTACTTCGACCCATTTAGTGAAGTAATCAATGGCGACCAAATGAACCTATGGCCATTGGAAGCGGCAGGCTAGATTGGTCCAATAACGTCCACACCCCAAGCGGCGAACGACCATGGTGAGCCGGTTGCATTGAGCTCACTTGGGGGAACCTTTATCATATCTCTATGTATCTGGCAGCGGTGGCACTTCTGAACATACTGGATGCAGTCCGTTTCAATAGTCATCCAAAAGTAACCATCTCGGAGATTTTCTTTGCTAAAACAAAATCGTTCATATGTGGGCCACAATAGACGTACTTAGACTAGTCATGTCATCATACGACCATGCAAATACGTCCTCATACTCTTTTAGAAACTCTGTGTATTCTTTCTTTTCTGATGGTGACAAATGAATGCTGATGCGAGTCTCCTTGACATTTTCTGAATCCCCCAGGTTGATAACTTCGATCTCATCTAGATTGGACTTAGGTCTATTCTCAAAGTTCTCAACTTCTTTGACAATCTCGTCAGGTATGTCGTCTTCATCTGAATCAATGCCCGTTTGCTGTGTTGTCTCGTTGCATGTCACAGTCATCGGTTCATCAAGACATGAAATAGTATGCTGTATAAATAAAGTAATGAGAGAAAACAATATCAATAAATATCGGATTCATAAGAGAAAAGATGCTTTGATGGATTGAATAACTGTTTTGAACATTGAAGATCTTTATTGCAGAAATTGAAAAATGCAGGAAAAGAAAAATCACTTAGTAAATAATGCTTGTTTTAGCCTTGCTACCCCGAGGCTCGTCGGGCTTTGGTCGTCTTTATAGACCAGTTCTTAAGATATGTCCCCTTGATGGCAGTCTGTATGGAAGGGCCTTCCTCCCCCTCCTCCTCGAGAACAACACAACAATCCATATCTTCGTCCTCTAGGAACAAACTCCTCATTGCTGCAAGTGCTTCTTCCTCGTCTGAATCGTAAATAATGTTGACCTACTTGAAAGTCTGCTCAAGATGAGGTATTGGCTGCTCCAAAGGGTAATATGGACCGCGCCAAGGTGGCGACCAATCGTTGAATTCCTGCCAAGTGTACTCATACCCCAGACCGAAAATGGTGCCATGTTCCTTGAGCTTTATGGGCTTCATGATCCCTTGGAAGTTCTTACCTAGCTCTTTGCCTGGCTCATATCCTCTCCAGTTTAGGATGCTCTCAATCTTGCTGTCCCACCACTTGTCCTTGTCGATAGCGTTGACCCGTTCAATGTGGTGGTAAGTTCCTCCACCTACCTTTCTTTTTCCATCAATCACCGGAATAGTTTGACGACTATAAATGGGGTTGCTACCGTCACCATGAATCATCACCTCTTGGTGGTTCCACTCGAATTTTACTGCCTGATGTAGCATTGATGCTACGACTCTAGCAGCATGAATCCAGGGTCGTCCCAACAACAGGTTGTAGGATGCTGGCACATCTATAACCTGGAAATCCGCTTCGAACCAAGTTGGTCCCATCTGCAGACATAGACTGATCTCCCACATGGTGGACCTTTGAGAACTGTCGAAGGCTTTCACATTGATTGCTCCATACCTTATCTCATGTAGCCCTTTACCTAATTTCTTGAGTGTTATCAACGGACAGATGTTAAGACTGGAACCTTCATCGATCAAGATTCTTGTGCTGAAATGATCTTCGCATTTCACGGTGATGTGCAGCGCTTTGTTGTGCCCCAATCCTTCAGGTGGTAGGCCGTCCTCATGAAAAGTGATTTTATGACTCTCCAGTACCTGGCATACCATATTGGCCATTTTCCCACTAGTGATGTTGTTTGGCACATATGCTTTACTCAACACTTTCAACAAAGCATTTCTGTGTGTTTCAGAATTCTGTAGTAGAGAGAGGATAGATATCTGTGCTGGTTTCTTGTTCAGCTGGTCGATGACTGAATAATACTTACCTATACCTTTCTCCAAAGGTCATCGGGACCTGTTTCGATAAGGAGAGGCCGGTTGGCAACCTGCTTGCTTGACTCGGCCAGATGCTCAGGGGTATAGACCCTACCAGTTCTCGTCATACCCTGTGCTGCGACAGCTTCCTCAGAACTGACCTTGCCTTTCCTTCTCGCCTTGGCTGTGTAGTCCCAAGGGATAGAGTTTGAATAGAAGGGTGGCGTGGTTGACATTTTCACCGGAATTGGTGCAACCATCCTTACTTCAAACAGAATGTGTGTTAGGGGTGGAAAGACTGCGACCTCAAATGGTGTCGGTGCATTTGTTGGAGATACAAACTCAACTTCAATTAGCACTGGTGACTTTACAGGTGGTGCTGCTTCAAACTCAAGAGCTTTAGACATATTCACCTCAGCGTCCTCAGATATTTGAATCTGGACTACGATCAGTTTGAGAGTGACTGCGGGTTTCTTTGGGTCATCGCCTTCTGCGATCAACCCGATTGACCCCTCGGGATCCCAATCATCTTCTATTTCAATCATATGGATACCTCTACCCTTATTGTCTGGAAGAGGATTGTCGCAGACATTTGGAGCGGGGTCTTTTTCCACAATAATCTTGTTCTCAATGAGAGCCTGTATTTTTTCTTTCAGAGAGCGGCACTCTTCGATGGTGTGTCCTTTCATGCCAGAATGGTATGCAAAGGATTTGTTTGGGTTAACCTACTGAGAAGGGTTCTCAATGGGCGGCAGCAGGGATATGTGTGACAAAACCAGCAACTTTGAGCTTCTCATACAGCTGGTCAATGGGCTCGGCTATGACGGTGTATTGCTTTGGAGGGTGGCGATCAAAATTGGGACGAGGTCTAGGGAAGTTTTGGTGTGCAGGGGGTTATTGGTAATGGGATGGCTGGGAATTATAAGTGTGGTAGACAGGAGCGAGTTATGAATATCTGGGCGAAGCAGGTTGATATGTGGGCGGTGGAGCTTGGTAGGAAGGTGGTGGAGTTTGGTAATTTGGTGAGGGTGCTTGGTAATTCGGGGTTGGATGGTATGTGAGTGGAGGTGTTGGATAGGTTTGGTATTTGACTGGGGACTTGGCTCTTTATGCAACCATTACGGCTCCCACGTCTCTCTTCTTAGACACACCACCGGACTGTAGAGCCTTGTTAGTGGCTTGCAAGGTTTCAAAATTTGTAACCATACTACTTTTAATACCTTCTTCAATCAGCTCACCCAATTTGATGATGTCAGATAACTTGTGGCCCTCAACCATCATTAACCGTTCATAATACTGCGGGTCCTGAGCCCGGACAAAGAACTTGTTCATCTGTTCTTCCTCTAGAGCAGGTCTGACTTTAGCGGCTTCGGACCTCCAGCGATGTAGCATACTCGCGAAAGGTTTCTGTAGGTTTCTTCTTCAAATTTTGAATGTAGAACACATCTAGTGCATTCTCTGTGATGAATCTAAACCTGTCCATAAAATTAGACGCCATGCTTACCCAGTTTGACCATTTCTTAGGGTCTTGGCTGATGTACCAAGACAGTGCATCTCCCTTCAAACTCCTCATGAAAATATTCATGCGGATTCTTTCATCCTTTCCTACGCCAACCAATTTGTCTCAATAGGTCCTCAAATGAACTCTCGAATCACTAGTACCGTCAAACATTTTGAACTTTGGAGGTTTGTACCCCTCGGGCAGTTTGACATCAGGTTGTATACAAAGGTCTTCATAATTCAACCCTTTAATTCCCTTGGTTCCTTCAACACCCTGGACTCGGCTGGCCAGTTTCCTAAGCTCCTCGGCCAAGTTCCTGATAAGTAAATCCTTTTCGTCAGACTCGGATGCCTGTGGGATAGGCGGAGTGGAGTGGGTCACATTTTCCACATATATGGGATTGTTATAGGTGTGGAAATGGTCTTTTATGGGGGTTTGAGTTTCTGGGATGAGTAGTGGAGTGTTATTTGGGGTGTGACAAGCATTGCACTGCATCGGGAGAGTTTGTTTTTTTGGGGTAGTAGCGTGATGTGAGGTGGGGGATGATTTTGCTGTCTTGGGATATTTTTTGAAGGTGCGGGGTTTTGAGAATTTGGAAGGTTGACGTCGGGGACGTTTAGGGAAAATGACAAATTGGCCAGATTTCGGACTTGATCGAGTTCTTCCTGAAACTTCAGCAATTTCTGCTCAAGTGGTGACATGTTCTCATGCAGGACCTAAATACCTCGGCCATAAGTGGTCCCTACCCGTTCAATCATATTCTCCTTTCTGGTATCGCTGGACTCTTCCATCTTACTTTTGCCTTTGTCTTTGCCCTTGGGAGGACTAGGAGGAAGAGTAGGTGGAGGGCCCTTGGATCTGGTGCGATAGGCTGATGATGCTAGAATGCACGAACTAACCTTTGGGGAGGGGAGTAAGAAAAAATAAAAACAAAAGGTAACCAAGTCAGTGAGGATTATGAAAAGAATATTGCGGTATTTAAACACATAATGCAGAAATGTAAAGCGCGTCCTAAGTTGGGAACCTCTTTGTGCCCGAGGTAGGCCTAGCGACAAATTGATTTGGAGAACTTAAAATACTAAATGCCTCATTTTATTGATAAGAAAAATACGGAAAATAAAAGTCACTAATGTCCATTGGCCTTATTATATTGATAGAAAAATAAAGACACTCCTATCTACTTAGTCCCAGAAGGACCTTCCCCAGACTCGGCATTCTTGCTTTCCTTGGACAGTTTTCCCAGCTCGCGAAGTCCCATCAACAGGTAGGTTCTGGCTAGGTATCCCCCTGCAGCTCCCTCAGCCTTTTGACAATCTTCAACTCTTTTGATGAACTTTTCTTCTAGCTCGATTATACTTCGTTCCAAGTACCCCAACCTCTTGTTGGCGTTGATAGCCATGTCCTTCAATTCATCGATCAGTATTTTGTTGGACTCGTGTATCTTGTAGTGGTCATCCTCACTTACCCGGATCCTTTTGCGTAGTTGGTTGTATTTGACTTGTGCCTCGACCCTTTCATCTATAACCCTGTGACCTTGGATGTACCCCGACTTTCTCTGACCATCCAGATCCTCTTCTAACCAACCTAGATGGAAAGGGGTACAACCGGCGTGATACATGTCTGGCTCGATGGTGTCTTTCTCCAGTATAACCTTGTAGTGCCACAGGTGCTGAGCTTGGCACTTGTGAGGCCTGTCATTATTTTGAAAGTCAGCTCGAAGATGGATCATCTTCTCGACCCTAGGGATGAATTGCTTCCTTCCTGCTTGCCTCATAACTCGAAGAGGGGCGTAATGGTATGTCCCCCTTAAACCAATCAATATCAGAAATGATGCATCTCGAGATCGAATGATGAACTAATCCGTTGGAAACCACTCAAACATCCATTGAACCTGTTCTTCAGTCAAGTTATAAACCCATCCCTCGGCATTTTCAGGCTAAGCAAACATGTCAGGGATATAATTCATTCGCTTTAGGTAATGGAAAGCGATGTGGTCATCCCACATTCTGCGGTGAATGTCCTATCAATATTCGCCTTTTTGGAGATGTTCCATGAGCCAGAGTTGAAGTAATAAATTGTCATCTTCAAAATGTGTTGCTCCTTGTTGACACCTTTCCAAGGCCCGATATATGTCTGCAACGATCATGGGCACAATGTTGAAATCTTGCCCGTTTACCCCTTCCATTATGGTCTTAGTTACCATGGCTATCCTGGTATGGATCCTTTCTTTCTTCATCGGGAACATGATCAAACCCAAAAAGCAAACCATAAACACGAACACTCGGCGATGAACGTGTCCCAGAGAGGTGATAGCAAACTCGTCATGGTAGGTACAGTATGATTTGCTATAGCCATACCTTTCGTACAAGTAGTCAAAAGGAATGTACGAATCCTCCAAACATACCAATTCCGCGTCCTTTTTCAGACCCATCATTTTGAGGAAACTTTTGCCTGTGTGGTTCTCAGGCATCAACAACCCTGGAGTTTCCCATACTAGGTTAACCAACCCTCCTATCTCTTCTATCAAAGGTGCCATTTCGATGTTCCCAAAGAGGAATACAGACCTTTCACGATCCCAGAACAGGGTAGCAGCCTCTATTATCATTTTGTTAGGCTGGACTTCCAGGAGAAACGGTAGATTATACAAGTGTTTCCTGATGATAGCTTTGTCACTAGAGTACAAATCCTCCCACCAACTCAACAGTTTTGTGTGGATGTTGGAGACCATGCCGAATCTGGGGACTTCGTGCCTCATTTTTTTCTGCAAAGAAAATTAAGGTTAGGCCCGTACTCCTACCGGACTCGACTATTTATCGTCAATAATTTGCAGGAATCATTTAGTTCTCCAAATAAATGCACAGAACGTGAGTGCGTCCGTTTGGGTTTAGGGAAACCCGGTGGACTTTTGGATAAGGCTATCTTAAAAATTATTGTGCGAACGACACTTTAGCTTGACTAGGTTTGACCATTATGCATGCAATAGTGCAACAGAGTAAGGTTTCTATGGGGTTTTAGACCAGTACCCTTGAGCGGACAACTCAAGGGGGAAAGGCACGGAACTGTCGACTGCACCGCTGATCGACTAGTTTTACCGCAAATAAGCCTTACCGAATTTAGTGGGTGATAATATAGGAAGGGCGCAACCACTCATCAAGCGTTGCTATAGTATTTTTTTTTGGCACGAGTGGAGTATGAATGTTGAGCATGATTTATGCAATAAGTATTAAAACAAGTTGTCACGTATTTGCACATTAAAGAAAGCGATAAAAACGGTAGTAATGAAGAAAAGTAAATACCCGAAGTAAATAATTAATTGCATGTAAAGGGAATAGGAAAGGGTGCAAGTATTTAAAATAAATGCACAAATTCAAGAAACAATTTGAAATGGTAAAAGCCTGGATATCCCCAGCAGAGTCGCCATGTTGTCGCGCCCCCTCTTTCCTTCCTCGCGAATCGGGTTTATGACATTGGTTGGGACAACTCTTTCCTTTTGGGAAAGGGGTTTGAATATTTGAAGAGTCGCCAGCTAACGATTTTAACGGTGCGTTAGGGCACCTAAGAGGTTCAATTACAACTACGTTACTAACCAGAGATTTGGGTAAGGGCTTGAAATTATCCTAAGGGGAAGGTGTTAGGCACCCCTCAGGATCCACAAGTGTGGTTCCCGGCCAAATGATTTTGTGAATTTGTACAACTAGCGAATAACAAGTAAAGGCTCAAATAAGAGGGCATTTAAGTCTTAAGCATGTAGATGTTTAAAAAAAAGTAAAGAAGATTGGCTTTTGAAAAGGAATTACGAGCTAGCATATAAAGGTATCCTAGGTTTATAATAATATGGATCACATCAATGCAATACCGGGTAATCACTCCTCAAAGAACGGCTACACATGGTATTAGAGCACCGGTCATCATATCAATATTCTACCCTTCCCACCCCATAAGGTTATTAAAACGAGTGTTGGTCTCGACCTCTATTGCATGCTGTTACCCATCCCTTCGTATCAGTCCCGGAGGAAATTAGGACACCTATCCTAAAGGAGGTGCTAGGCAGACCCTCAGGATTTAAGGGTAAAATTCTAAGGCGACAGATAACAAAACAAGTAGGACTGCAGATAAAGGAAAGCATAGAAAATAGATAAAGGCTCAAATATTCCTCCACACACAGTACACATAAGCAGCATGTATCATACACAATTAAGGTCCATATTAATTCCGAATCCTAAAGCATGGTATCTAGGTGATAAACACAAAGACAAATTATTGCATAACTCAGAGAGGAAGTCTTAATCAGGCTTGCCTACTGGTTTTAAGCATGCTGACAATTAAACATGATCGCAAAAACAATTATGATTTTATATTTTTTAAGTTAATTACCTAAGACTTGCCTAAGTGTAAGATAACATGCAACAGTTATTCAGATTGGCTAATGACTCTAAGTTGTTTATAGCTAATAACATGCGATTCTAGGTGTGAAGATGTACAAAGCCTAATTACCAATTACAGAGAACAGGGGACTGTTCTGTGTTTAGACTAAATGCAGTTAAATAGATACGATCTTGTACCATGATATCTAATGCAGCATGATGTATAATAACTTAAACAGGATTTCTAAATGCACATAGAATCATAACATTATGCATAGTTTCAGGAATAGCATGGGTGACAGATTTTAATCGTTGTTTACCTAAAACAGGATCTCTACGTGTATAGCATGTTGAGACGTGATTACAACTTATTTATCATAAGACAGTACTCCTAGTGAAAATTCAGAACATGGGCAGAATCACGCAATAGCAACTTATTTTATTATTTACCCTATAGGCAGGATTTCTAAGCGTAGATGAGATGTTGAATACACATACATCCTAAGTAGCATGATATCTAATACATAGAATGGTGTACCTAAACATGGCTACTATTGCGCATAGAGAAAATAAACCTAGAGGCATGGTTTCTACCCTTAATTATACTACATCATGCATATCACCCATCAATTTTTCACTATCCGACCCCAGAGTTGTTTACAAATAATTATTACAGACCATTGAATAAGAATTACGCAACTGAAATAGAAGGAAAATAAGAAGTTAACTATAGGGAGCCTACAGAATAGGCTGAAGTCTCCAAGTCCTCAATGCCAGGTATTATTTCACAACCTCCTCATAATCCGGGTGTGTCAGAGTTCCCTAAGGACCTCAAGGGCTCCCGGGCAGCGCTCACACCCAGATTTCATAGCCAAAATAGAGTAAGTGGAGTGTGGAATGGCCAACCTCTGTGTGTCAAAGTTCAGAGGGACCTCAAGGCAATGCACACAGAAAGGTCAGAACCTAGATTTCTAAGAGTATATGTGAGAGTGCTTTTTTTTTTAAAGGATTTAAGTAAGAAAATGTTTTGAGAAAGGGTAAGTATTGAAGAGGGAATTTTGATTGGAATAGAAGTTCAACATCACACAAAGGACCAGGGATAGTCCAACAATCACAAACAGGGGTAATGGGATTTGAGGGACAAATACAGAGCATGTGAGGGAAAACATGTAGCAAGCAGACACACATATAGGCATGCAAACATAAGCTCCTAAGGGTCTAGAGGGTTAGGGGTACAGTAAAGTACTAGGTTAGATTAACATAAAAACAACAAGACCATGATTAAACTAATGTACCAGTCGTTGGCATGGAGATGCACGTAAGAAGCAGGTGCTAAGTATACAGAAACATGCTGGTCATAAACAAGTAAAGACTAACTTAACATGAAGAGGGGAGTTCAGGATCCTAGATACATGTTAAATAATAATTAAAAGCAAATTAGAAACGCACTGAATTGCAACAGTGATGAAACATGTTGGTTTGAGGACTGAAATCTAAACTAGAACATACTAGTGAAGTGAAGAAAGCAGTAACACAAACAGGAAGTAGGAGATGCACAATAGTTAGCCTTGGCTTGCAGCCGGCTAACTTAGAATAGCAGTAACTAGCACAGAAGAGAGAGAGAGAGCAGAGAGTTTTTTTTAATTGTGAGAGAGAGATTTGAACAGATCAAAATTGTGTCTTTGGAAAATAAGAGGCCTGGGTCTATATAGCTTTGAAAACGGTAGTAAATAAGGTGCAAACCAAAGTCAGGCAGTAATCAAAGGGATTCATAATCAATCAATTTCAAAATAGTATGGGTACTTCCTTAATTAAGGGAGTTAACTCTCCAACAATAGGAAAAGGTTACAAGTAAGGAAATGAAGCAAATAAGGAAAGATTCATACAGTAATAAGCATAGAGTAGGGAATTGGGGGCAGGTTCATTAAAGCACTACTGTAAGAATCAATTGATAGTAATAAAGCAAGAAATAACTAATAGTCGTAAAGATTATCACTGGAAATCAATTAAAGGAAATCAATTACAGGATATAGGGATTCAAAATAGGAGTAGTACTGATTTAAGAATTAGCATAGGTTATACAAAGTAAACACATAATAGGAGAGAATCAGAAATCGTAGTGATTAAAACAGGGTTAAATCACAATGAGAGGGGTTTACATAGGACAACGAAATGAATCACTGAATAAGCATAATACAAGCAGGGAAGGCGAAGATTTAGAGATATCGATAAATAATGAATAGAGATGAATCACAGATTAAGCATGGTAATAGCAACAAGAAAACCTAACGGTCAATATGGGGTAAAACATCACAAAATCCCAGAATAATCAAGAGAATAGAGTAAACACAATAGGACAAATGAACACATCGATGTAAACAAACTCAGAGCCATAGGTGAAAGCTAAGACTTTAGGGTTTTTAACGAAATAACTCAGACACAAAGGGAAAAAGGCTCGAATAAAGCTTAAACATAATAAAATCATAAGTTAATACTTAAAATATGAAGGGAAATCATTTTTGAAAAGAAGTTTGAAAACCCTAGTTAGAAGGTGAAGAGTCACTTCATGAAAAATCAGAAAACCTTTTGAAAACACCAAAAATAACTCGGAATAAGCCAAGATATGTTATAGATCTATGAAAATCAGAGACTGATAGTTAGGGTTTCATAGAGACAACCCAAAGAGAAGGAGAACCGGCTAAAGAACCACTGGTTCTAGCCGAAAAAATGAGGAAATCTTACTCGGACGACCGTAGATGGTCGGAGAACGGCATGAAAATCCATAGGTGGGAGCTGAACCGCTCCAGGTTCTTTTGAGGGCCTCAGGACAGTGCCAAACCAGCGTGGGAGGAGAGCCATAGGCTAGGAGTGGTGGTGAGACCACCATGGTCACCGGCGAAGCTGTGGCCGGCAAGAGGAGCTAGGTTTAGTAGAGAGAGCTTGAGAGAGATGAGGGGAGAGGGCGGTTGAGAGAGAATGAGAGGGGGGAAATGAAATGAGGTGGGTTTGGTTTTAGTTGGTTTTAAATACTCAATTAAAATGTTAAATGCTTAATTAAAATTAGTTAAAATAACTAATAGTCAGAAGAATGAAATTGGTGATTAATAAATAAAATAAAAATGGTTAATCAGTATTAAAAAATATAAATGACCAATTATGGGATATAAATAGCATAAAAATATATGGTTAGGCTATAATTGCAAAATTATAGATATTATAGCCAAAATGTGCCAATTTGACCGATTGTGAAATAATTTGATCTTACCAAGGCCAAAATAATGTGTTAAGTCAAGAGATGTATTTGAAATCATTTGTAATGCAATTTACAATTGATTATTAGAAATAAAAATACTTGATAAATTAGAAATAAATTTATAAAAATATGAGAAAATTATAGAAAAATACCAATTGTTATGGAACTTGATTTTGAAGGTATATATGCAAATTTAAAAATAATTTGAGGAAAAATTGGGTATCAACAGTCATCCTCACCGTCCAAAGACAATCTTCATGGTCCAAAGGGAATTTGCATCATGTTTAAGTTTACGCAATAATCTCTCTCTCTCTCTCTCTCTCTATATATATATATATATATATATATATATATATATATACACACACACACACACACACACACTTGCATGCAATTGTATTTTGAGTTTACAGGTAATCCCAGAAGCAATCGATCTCCTAACGGAGAAACCTTCGCTCCGGTTTCCATTCAACGTTCATATCCTGCAAATTATTTCAAACGTAATCGATCATCGCCCGTTACCCATTCTCATCCGATATCTAGTCAAGTACCCATAACAATTTTTCAATCCCGATCCATCTTGTCCAGAATATTTTTTTCGTTCTTACAATAACTCCGTCGGCTTATTCTACTGTTGGATCCAGAACTACACATGGCCTGATTCCTGTAAGAACAGGGATATTGTAGGTAGCTCAGAAGCTAGAGAGCGGCCTATATCTTTCAAATCACCCCATTCGGTCAAAATCGGTCATCATTTCTTTACCCGATAACTCTTTCATCTTTCCCGAGTAAAGAGAAAGGGCTTTATCTGCTCATGTTATGTGTGCCTCACCCTGATCTTTTGGCATACCTAGTGTTTTACCAAAAATATTTTAAACATTTTTTGTCAAACTGAATAATGAGAAAATAGAGGGTGAATCCTAGTTAAATGTAATAACTGCTAGATCTGAAGTTTAGATATATTGATGAGATAGGGCCGCGTATGATATTAATGAATGCCAGCTAAAAATGTTCAATGATTGTCAATGAATGTAATAATGAATATATGCAATAAATGTAGATAATATCAATAAATATAAAAGAAATTTGTCACCCAAATGTTAGATGACTCGGATGACTCCTCTTTCTGACAACAACATGAAATAATAGAAAATGAAGATGGACAAGGAATCCTTGGATCTTGTGAATAAAAGATTTATATTGAGCAATGGAATCAGTGGACAAGACAAGATATTTGTATATTCCTTATAGTCAACCCTTTATAATATGTTCTTATGAGAAAAGTGAAGATCCCCTTTTGATCCTTATCTCTTCCTATTTATAGGGGATATTCCTAGGAAGCCCAAGAAAGTACAATTGTCCTTCTCACTATTCTAAAACTTATTCTAACTGTTGTTGTTATCCGTTCTCTACACGAACTCGGCGCTGGTCCTTCTTTAGACAACTCCTCGCTACTGAGTCGTGGTTGGATTCAACCTCGACAACATCTCGTCCATTTGCTGTCATTGCGCTCAGCCTAATTTTGACCAATACAGTTAGTCCCTCCGCTTGTTAAGGTCTTCCTCTTGGATGTTCTCGATGAGCGAATTCTATGTGCAACCGGTTAAAAGATATTTGACCGTGCTGGCTTATCCGAATCGGTCGAGGTTGAACTGGTGACGGTCGCCTCAAGGGCCATGGTTGGCATGACTGACACAGGATGACATCATGGCCACGTGCGTCATCATTACGCGTCTTCCAAATGCAGTGCGTTGTTTCCTGTGCCTCCGTTGCTTCAATTTTGGCGCTACTGATGGCCCCTTGCCTCGATTTAGGTGCCATATACCCTATAAATAGAAGGGGGGTTTCACAAATGAAGCTTTTAGCATCTTATACTACTTATGGCCCCTTTCTTACTCTTTTGCTTCTTCTCTGATCTTTGTCTCCGATTTTCTTCTCCTGCCTCAGTTTTAGCTTCCAATTTCTTCTCCCGTCGATATTTTCTTTCTCCGATTCCGTTGTACATATTCTGTTATGAAAAATGACAAATTCTCCTCATTCTTCTGATACAGTCTCCGACGCCACCCCGTTGTCGGTAGCCATACCTTTCGGCGGTGATGAACCCATGGTTGAGGAAGATGAGAGCTTCCCCACCGTGGAGGAGGTGGTTCCTTGGACCCTTTTGGTCAGAAATGACTTTCCTAAAGAACTCGCCCCTGCTCCTGCTCAGGTACTCTTTGAGACGGGACCAAGTCAAATATCCTCCTTCCGATCTAAATTCAGTATCCCCTCTTATGTTGATATTGTCCCCGCAGGGAACGACCTAATACAAGACCACCGGCCTGGGTATTGCGCTTTCTACGTCTACCCGTTCTCGATGGGTTATTCTCTTCCTCTACCCCCACTAGCGCAGGAGTTCTGCCATTTTTACGGTATTTCCCCGGCGCATCTCTCCCCATGCTTATATAAGGTTTTTCTGATGCTGGGAAGTTCGCGGAGTTGTCTGGCTATGTGGCTTCTATCCGTCATCTGCTGCACCTCTTCTCACCCATTTTCTATAGAGGCACGTTAATTCATCTCCGAAGTCGTGGGACCAAAGGATTGGTGGTCGGGATGGATGATAAGGCGAACCGTCAGTTCTGGTGTAAATACTTCTTCATCAGAATCGAGCACTTAGTGTCGGATCCGACCGGGTTCCCTGAGCTATGGAAATTCAATCGTAAGGGTATTTTATCACTTTCCATATGTTGCTTATGGATTTCTCTCTTTTTTGTTTTTTTTTTTGTTTTTTTCTCGACTCACTCAGGGCTTTCTGCTTTCAGTTGAGAGGCGCCCACCTTCCCTGGTTTTCGACATTGAAGGTTGGGTAACTCTCGTTTTACCTCATAACATGGGAGTCCGCGATTGGGCGTCCTTTCGCAGGAGGTTCGGGCCCAAGCCCTCATCTAATAAGTCTTATTTTTACTTTATAACTTGTCTCATTCACCACCGTCTTTTAATGTAATTTCCTTTTTGTGCTAGGCTGAAGAGCTTCCAAGAAGGCAAAGGCTTCGGTGCCTACATTTCGCCGGGCAGTCACCTCAACCGGAATGCAATTCGTACATGCCGAGTCTGTACGAGGGAGTCAGACTCAAGCTTCGTTATAGGGGGATTCCACTTTTCGAGATGTCGCTACGGCGGATGAGATCTCTTCTCATCCCATCTTGCACCTCATTTACAAGTCATCTCACGGCAAGGAGGAGGCGTCACCGAGGAAGAAATGAAGGGTGGAGACTAGGAAGGCCAGCGTTGCTGATGCTGAGCCGGTAGGGCTTATCGCCCTGCGTCGAGTACCGTCATGGAGGAGAGGCCATCCGAGGTTGAGGGGGTCTATGGTAGAGGGGAGCCTGCACGGGCTATCGAGGTTGGCTCCTCATCAGCGGGCGAGAGAGATAGAGTCATCCCCGTGTTAGACGATGACTCTGGCTCCGACATCGACCCTGAGGTACGGGCTTTTGAGGAGAGGTTTACTCGCGTGGAGATAAGGACAGAGGGTCCTAATCGGCACATAGTCATCCCTTTGAACTATAACATCTTAGTCGACTCGTAGAGGGCGGCGTCGTTCTTTGCTTCTTTTTGTGCAGAAGCCGAGAATAGGACGTTACAGACGCTGAGAGATGCGGACCTGTCTCTGGGTATATCGGGCATGGACTTGCGAGTAAGTTTCACTTCTCTCCCGCAAAGTTTATTTCATATGTGCTTTTTACTCTTACTGACTTGCCTTCCTTTGTGTGTTAGGCTCTCATCTTGGAGATTGAGTGTGATCGGAGAGAAGAGCAGAGACGACACTCTTCAAGAGGATGGAATCCAAGTATAGAGAGTATCGCTCCAAGCACTGAACGCTGGTCAAAATCGTTGGCGAGGAAGGCCAGTTTCAGGCATTTCGTGACGAGATAAAGCATAAGGACGAGGAGCTGAAGGAGAAAGATGAGGAGATTATTAAGGCCATCGGCTGATGTAGTGTGTTCGAGGGGATCCTGAGGTCTAAGGAGGATGAACTCGAGGTGAGTAAGGGGGTGATGGCTGAGAACGCGGACCTCTAGGTACAGGTGGCATCCTTAAAAGTCAAGCTTGAGAAAAGCGAAGCTAGGGTCGTCAACTTGAGGAAGGAGTTAAGCGCTAGGGTCGAAGGGCTGAGCCTAGCTGAGAAAACTAGGATGGCCGCCGTGGCGGAAGCTGCAGCTCTAGGTGGTATCCTACGTGTTTGTAGGTCTGAGCGAGCTAGTGAAGCAGAGACTTCGGCGCTCAAGGTCGCAAGGTTAGAAGAAAGGATTGAGGGTTTGGAGGCAGAGCTGTCTGGTCTAAATGAGCAGGTCGTCGCCTTAAGGACCGAGAAGGAACAACAGCAGGCCCAACTGTCTACTTCTCGTACTGCTAATCCTAGTGTGTCATGGGAGGTTTATGAGATGTAAGTTCATGCTGAGGACCAACTTGACGTATATAGGTCTTTGAAGGTGACTGTCAAAGTTTCTAAGGTGGAGTTTAAGGATGTTCGTGTTAAGTCACGCGCAGTTCATGACACCTGCGGTTACGACCCTGGTACACCTGGTGGGGATGATGATGAAGACACCTTGGATAGGCTTGCCTCCGACCCTTGGTATGATGATGAGTATGCTGGTGATATTGATGGGGGGATGATGTGGCGTGAAGCCTTTGTACTTGGTTTTCTTGTTTTGCTATTTTTTGTGGGGGCGTCTCTCAAGCCCTTTGTAAAATGTATTGGAGTAGAAAAATTGAAATGGAACAATTGTCTTTTTGCTGTGTATTTTCGGTTCTTCTTTTTTCTTTTTTCCTTTTTCCTTTCTCGTTGGCGTCTTCTCTTGTGAGAAAGCCACTGACTTTCGGTCGGCTGCTCGTAAGGTTGACTTGGGCGAAGTCGAATATAGACCGATTCGAGATTGAATATGTTTATTCAAGCGAGGTCGAATATAAGTTAATTCGAGCAAGGTTGGATGTTAAATAATTCGAGCGAGGTCGAATGTAGATTCGAGCGATGCCGAATGTAAAATAATTTGAGCAAGATCAAATATAGATTCAAGCGATGTATAATATAAGTTAATTCGCGTGAGATCGAACAGAGATTGATTCAAGCAATGTTGAACGTATATTAATTCGAACGAGGCCGAACATAGGTAGGTTCGAGTGCGGTTGAATGTAAATTAATTCGAGCAAGGTCGAATATAGAATTCAGATTGAATTTAGATCGAATATGTTTATTCGAGCAAGGTCGGATATAAGTTAATTCGAGCGAGGCCAAATGTTAAATAATTCGAGTGAGATCAAATGTGGATTCAAGCGATGTCGAATGTAAAATAATTTGAGTGAGATTTAATGTAGATTCGAGCGATGTTGAATATGAGTTAATTCGCGTGAATCGAATGGAGATTAATTCGAGCGAGGTCGAATGGAGATTGATTCAAGAGATGTTGAATGTAGATTAATTCGAGCAAGGCCAAATATAGGTAGATTCGAGCGAGGTCGAATGTAAATTAATTTGAGCGATGTCGAATGTAAATTAATTTGAGCGAGGTTGAATGTAGATTAATTCGAGCGAGGTCGAATGTAGATTAATTCGAGCGAGGTCGAATGTGCATTCTCTGCGTTGGCGTGATATGCAAATTGGTTGAGTTGTGTAAGAGGGTCGCATACTGCTTTGTTTATTCATTCATTGGACTATATTACATGTTTTTGTTTGCCCCATACATTTATTTGAGAAGTCCTAGTCTATCTAATCCCTTCATCGCTCGTCCTGGAGAAGTAGTTGATAAGCGGAGTGGTGAATTCAGTACCTAAACTTCGAGACGCGCTCTTCGTCGCCTCATTAAAAACCTCCCCAATAAAACCCAATTGGGACAAAACTCGGGTGAGGAAAAAAGAGTACGACTTAGAGGACGTCTATCTTCAGAAGTTGAAGTATTTGAGGTGGGCGACGTTCCAATTGTTTGGTAGTAGCTTTCCCTCCATAATTTCTAGTTGGAATGATCATTTGTTTACTGTTGCAGTGATGTTTTATGGCCCGTCCCAATTGGTTCCTAGTTTACCTTCCCCTGGGTCTTTGCTCGCTTGTGTTTTGGCTTTATGTACGTAGTCTCCGACCTTCAGTGGCCTTACTTTGGCCTTTTTGTTGTAGTACTGTTCTGCTTGATGTTTTTGAGCTATCTTTCTTATATAGGCCATGTCTCTTCGCTCATCTGCTTCGTCGATGTCTTGCTTTCTACTCTCGTCATTGCTTTGTCCACTCTCATTTGAGTATCTCAAACTTGGTTCTCCGACTTCGACTGGTATCACTGCGTTAGTCCCATAGACTAGTGAATACGACGTTTCTCCTATGCTTGTTTTTGGCATGGTGTTGTATGCCCATAGCATTTCTGGTAGTAGTTCCGGCCACAATCCCTTGGTGTCTTCGAGCTTCTTCTTCATGATGTTCAATATTGTTTTGTTGGAGGATCCTGCTTGACTGTTGCCTGCAGGGTGGTATGGCGTGGAGAGTATTCGGTTGATGTTCCATTTCTCGAAGAATTCAGCAGTCTTTTTCCCGGTGAACTGGGGTCTGTTGTCACAACTGATTTCTTTGGGGATGCCGAAGCGGCATATGATTTTCCTCCATATGAATGTGATAACTTCCTATTCGCGTATTTGGGTGAATTCACCTACTTCTACCCATTTAGAAAAGTAGTTAGTTAAAACAAAAATAAATCGTACATTACCTCGTCCCGCTGGAAGTGGTCCAACGATGTCCATTCCCCATTTGATGAACGGCCATGGCGATGTGACTGAGTGGAGGTACTCGCCCGCTTGGTGGATCATTGGAGCATATTTCTGGCACTGCTCGCACTTTCTAACAAAGTCGGCGACTTCCTTTTTCATGGTGGGCCAGTAATATCCTACTCGTATGAGATACTAACGAGGGCTCGATTGCCGGTATGGGCTTCACAGTGGCCTTCGTGTACTTCCTCGAGGATGCACCTAGTTTGGTTTGGCCCTAGGCATTTCGCCAAGGGGCCGCCAAATATTCTTTTGTACAAGTCGTGGTTGATGATGCTATATCTGGCCGCCTGCATTCAAAGCTTCTTGGCTTGTTTTTTGTCTGGTGGGAGCACTCTTTCCTGCAAATATGACATAATACGGTTGCTCCAGTCCCAAGTTAAGTTTATGGTGTGTACCTCAATTTGGTCTATTGCCGAATGGAAGAGGGTGACCATGTTTTCCTTTTCGATTATGTTTTTGGTGACTGCTGCTAATTTGGCGAGACCGTCTGCCTCGACGTTTTGCTCTCGAGGTATATGGTCGAGTTGACATTCGTCGAACTCGGGCAGTAGCTTGTGAATTTCTTCCTGATACTTTCTTAGCCTATGTTCCTTGATTTGGAAAGTCCCAGTGACTTGGTTGATGACGAGTTGTGAATCACATCGGAGGATGACTCGTCGTGCTCCATACTTGAGAGTTAGTCTTAGTCCTGTAATACAACCTCGTACTCGGCCTCATTATTAGTCATATCGAGACACAGTATGGACTGACGGATGACTTCTCCTATTGGGACCTCGAGTACGAGTCCTAGTCCAGATCCTGACGTGCTGGAGGCGCCATCAGTGTATAGGACCCATAGGTCGGGTAACTTGAGAGAGGTACGAGAGGCTTCCTGCTCGACCTCAGACATTATTTTGGCACTGAAATCGACGACAAAGTCGGCGAGTACTTGTGAATTTATCGTTGTTCACGACTGATATGTTATATTGTGCCCGCTTAATTCGATGGCCCACTTGACCAATCTCCCCGACAGCTCGGGTTTGTGTAGGATGCTTCTTAGGGGGAAGGTTGTGACCATCGAGATGGGTTGGCATTGAAAATAGGGTCTGAGCTTTCGTGAAGCTATGACCAATGCCAAGGATAGATTTTCGAGGTGGGGGTACCTCGTTTCGGCATCGACCAAGGTTTTGATAATGTAGTAGATTGGAGATTATGTA
The DNA here is from genome assembly GCA_005239525.1 of Nicotiana knightiana. Classification (NCBI taxonomy): domain Eukaryota; kingdom Viridiplantae; phylum Streptophyta; class Magnoliopsida; order Solanales; family Solanaceae; genus Nicotiana; species Nicotiana knightiana. Next base: position 138,156 of record ML427312.1, on the reverse strand, counting down.
CCTTTGTTTTCACGGACCAAGACTACTCTTACTGCGACGTCTGATACGACCAGGTAGATTAAAAGATGTTCGCCGAGTTCTGCCTTGGCGAGTAGCGGGGGAGAGAATAAGTATTCCTTTAGTTCTCTTAGGGCCTAGATGCACTTAAAATTCCATTGGAGTCCGTTTTCCGTTTTGAGTACATTGAAAAATTTGTGGCATCTGTTAGAGGATCATGAGATAAACTTTGGCAGGGCGGCTATACGGCCGGTCAGCTTCTGTACCTGTTTCTTACTGGTCAAAATTTTAGGTATTCCCTTTATGGCTTTGATTTGATCGGGATTGACCTTAATGCCTCTCTACGACACCAAAAAATCGAGGAACTTCCCAGAGGTCACGCCGAAGGAAAACTTTTTGGGATTCAGCTTCAGGCCATATCGCTTAAGTATATCGAAGGCTTCCTTCAGGTGGTCGATGTGGCCTTATTTTCTTTTTTATTTGACCAACATGTCATCTATATAGACTTCCATTGTTTTTCCGAGTTGGTCTTTGAACATCTTGGTGACCAGCCTCTAATAAGTTGCCCCTGTATTCTCAAACCCAAATGACATGACTCTGTAGCAGTATGTCCCTTGGTGGGTGATGAAAGTGGTTCTTTTCCCGGTCCTCCTCCATGAGTTTTTGGTTGTAGCCTGAGTAGGCATCCAAGAAACTTAATAATTCGTGCCCCGTTGTTGCGTCGATGAGTTGATCGATGTGAGGCAGCGGAAAGGAGTCTTTCGGGCAGGCTTTGTTTAGGTCCGTGAAATCCACGCACATGCTCTATTTCCCATTTTTCTTTTTCACCATCACCACGTTTGCGACCCATTGGGGGTACTTTGACTCTCGGATAGAACCGTTGGCGAGAAATGTTTCTACCTCTTCACGGACGACCTTGTTTATTGCAGCGTTCAACTTTCTTCTGATTTACCGTACCAGCAGGTAGAGTGGATCGATGTTCAGCTTGTGCGTAGCAATGTCTTTCGGGATACCTGGCATATCTGCATGGGAGAAAGCAAACAGATCGGCGTTGTCAATTAAAAATTTATGAAATTACCTAATTTTTAGAGTTTGTGGCCAATGTAAGCCTTTTTTTTGTGGTCTCTGCTATCCAGTTGGACATGATCGAGGTCTTCTATGGTTGACCCTTTGTCTTCCACGACGTCGGGGTCTTTGATGACGTCTTTTTCTTCGTCGAGTTCAGGCCCCGACTTCGGTAATTTCTATGCTTCTGAGCCCTCTCCTTTTAATTATTAAGTGTATGTGCAATCTTGGACGATGCAGTAGCATTCTTGGGCTGTGCGTTGTTCACCGTGGATGCCGAATATTTCCCACGGGGTAAAAAACTTGATGACCTGATATAAGCTGGACGGGACGACCCTCATGGCGTGTATCCAAGGTCGCCCTATGATAGCGTTTTAGGTTGTGTCCTGGTTCATGACGTGGAATGTTGTTTCAAGGGTGAAGCCACCGGCCAGAACGGGTAATGTTATCTCTCCTGAAGTTTGTTCAACTTCATTGTTAAAACTTGTTAGTGTAATGCGGCATGATACTATCTTGTCCTCAAGTCTCATTTGTGTGAGAACTCGGGGGTGGAAAATACACGTGCCGCTCCCGACGTCTACCATGATTCTTTTTACATCAGTATCTGAAATACGTAAACTAATGACAAGAACGTCAAAGTGAGGAAAGGTCAAACTGCGGGTATCTGACTTATAGAAGATGATACTGTCTTCGAGGTCATCATACCGTTCATGGGTGATCGACCGCTTCAGTTTGTATGTGGTAGTGAACTTTACATGGTTTATTATTTCTTCATTGCCTCCGCCGATGATCATTTGGATGGTGCGGGTGGGGGAGGGTGGCTTTGGAGGGCCTTGATGTTGTTCGCGTCCGCAGCCGAAATTGGCTCTTCCTCGGTTGCTCATCAGATCCCTTAAATGTCCTTGGTGAAGCATGTTCACCACCTCTTGCCATAGGCCTATGCAGTCCTCAGTATTATGGCCCCGCTCCTGATGGAACTTATAGAGGGCATTCCGCTTTCTGGAATTTGGGTCGGACTTTATCTTTTGCGGCCATTTCACCTTAGGGCCGAGCTTCTATAGGGCGTACACTATTTCTGCAGGGGAAACACAAAAATTGTGAGCAGATAAAAGTGGAGGCATACCTCTTTCGTTTCGTTGAGTTCCCGTGTGTGGCCTGGATGACCGTTTGGCGGGGCGGTGGCGGGGTGGCCGTTCTGACATATGGTTGATTCCTTTTTCGATTGAGGCGTGGACCTACATGATCTCTTCAGTTATCATTACGACGGTCTTTCCTCGATTCCATTTGGAGTGATGTTAGCCTTTGAGTTGGACTGTTGGGGCCGTCTTCGTCTGCTCTCACCTCGGCATACTAGGCGTTATGAATTTCTTCCCAGGTGGTGGGAGGGTATTTCATGAGTCTGCTTAACAACTTTCTAGTCGCCCTTGACACGTTCCTGTTTAACCCATTTTGGAAGGCTGCTACTGCCATCCCCTCTGATACGTTTGGCAGGCTCATTATTACTCTGTTGAACCGGGAGAGGAAGTCCTTGAGTCCCTCGCCAGGAAATTGTCTGATGGCGAATATGTCATTCACCCTGGCCTCTGCTTTCTTGGTCCCGGCATGGGCGGTGACAAACTTGTCAGCCATTTCCTCGAATGTCGTTATCGAACGTGCTGGTAATTATGAGTACCATCTTAAGGCTCCCTTGTTAGGGTTTCACCGAACTTCTTCAGTAGCACCGACAGTACCTGTTCTTTCGAGAGGTCGTTTCCTTTTACCGTCGTGACGTAATGAATGATATGGTCTTCGGGGTCTATTGTGCCGTCAAATATTTTCAAATATGGTGGCATTTTGAAAGTTTTAGGTATGGCATGTGGGTCTACCTCCTTTATGTACAGTTGTTCAACAAACCGGCCGACGTCCCGTTTTGGTTGAAGTTTCGGGGCGCCAGATATCTTATCAACCCTTTCTTGGTGATCCCTCATTTAGTCGCAGAGCGCTTTATTCTCGTTCTCTATTTCTTCCATTTTCTTCAGAATGGCTGCGAGCGCGTCATTACTTGCATCAACAATGGTGTGAATGTCACCCGTTGGGGGAGGAGCGTGCTTCCCGTTGATGGTTGTTGTGGTGTCCGCTCGTGCAGTGCTCCTACTCGCCCCTTGAGCGGGTTTTTCGAGTATGTTGTTTAGAGTACTTATCAACCACGCCTCCAGTAGTTTTTTCACCGCTGGCAGCGCTTTCCATTTGTGGACGTGGAGGCTCCCCTCTCGTGTGAAGAGATTACACTCCCATGAGGGGGGTGAGTCACTTCCCCTGGGTGAGGCACTCAGCGTCACATTTTCCTCGTCTTCTCTGTCAACCTTGTTGATGGTGCTTAGGAGGTTGGCAGTGACACCCATTACTGCTTTCAGCCTTTCATCTCCTTTTCATGCCATTGTTAGCTCGTGCAAACAGGAAAAATATGGATGATGTTGTTTTTTTCTTTTAGATCTAAAAGGAACTAAAATTTTAACTAGAACTTCCCCACAGACGGCGCCAAATTGTTTTACCAAAAAAAATTTAAACCTTTTTCGTCAAACTGATTAATGAGAAAATAGAGGGTGAATCCTAGTTAAATATAATAACTGCTAGATATGAAGTTTAGATATATTGACGAGATAGGGCCGCGTCCGATTTTAATGAATGCCAATTAAAAATATTCACTGTCAATGAATGTAGTAATGAAAATATGTAATAAATGTAGATAATGGCAACAAATGTAATAAGGAGGAATTTGTCACCCAAATGTTAGATGACTCAGATGATTCCTCTTTCTGAACAACATAAAATAATAGAAAATAAAGATGGATAAGGAATCCTTGGATCTTGTGAATAAAAGATGTATATTGAGCAATGGAATCAGTAGACAAGACAAGCTTTTTGTATATTCCTTATAGTCAACTCTTTACACTATGTTCTTATCAGAAAAGTGAAGATCCCCTTTTGCTCCTTATCTCTTCCTATTTATAGGAGATATTCCTAAGAAACCCTAGAAAGTACAACTGAAGGAATATTCAATGGAATATTTCTTCTCACTATTCTAAAACTTATTTTAACTGTTGTTGTTATCCGTTCTCTACACGACCTCGGCGTTGGTCCTTCTTTAGGCAACTCCTCGCCATTGAGCTGTGGTTGGCTTCAACCTCGACCACATCTCGTCCATTTTCCGTCATTGTGCTCAGCCTAATTTAGACCAATACACCTACACCCTCGATATCACCTACATCACTCATGTGAAGATCAACATATACAACAAAACTTCTAGCACCATCGTGTCAACCATGATATTCTTCCTGCCTTCGGTGGCCATCATACCCTCGTTAACTACCTTGGCCACATTTGGCACGCCGACTATGGGCTGGCAGCACTTGTGGGCTATGATGGTAATCCTCGAGCGGAATATAAGTAGGTCAATGCTAGTCTTCTATTCTCTAGAACAACAACAAAGGTCTCTGCAGCAACTTCACACATCCTACCACCCCAGTGATGTAGTAATGTTGCATCATCACCTAAACATGTTTCATGCCCAAACATGACAGGTAAATATGGGGTAAACCCCTAGACTACATAGTATTTAAATATTAACTACAAAAGTTGCATAAAATTCAAATGGTGAACGCGTAATAAATACCACAATTGATATTAACGTATCAATATCTCATGCCTCTTTGCGTATAGAAGTTATCATCGATCACCCCGATGGAGGGGATTTTCAATTTAAGTGAGTGTGATACGGCAATACCGTATTGTATACTTGTTGTCATGGATAACAACTTCGTGTGGAGCAGTTTGTGAATCCTATAAAGCCTTTCATCTCACTCCTCGGTTTGGACCTCGATCCAGGCCAAGAAAGCCTGGTAAACTTTACTCCGGTCGCCCTACTCGTGATGTGTGTATGTCCAACTTGAATGATCAGGTACATGATATACATGTCCAAACTATCACAATACGCAATCCGTCGTGTGATATTCAATAATATCCAGGCATATGAGATTAAGTGGGACATATGTTATCCACATGCATCGACCGTGTAAGCAAATCCAACAATGAGCTCTGTATACGGACAAAACGGGTTTGCCTTCTCATGACTAATCGAGGTTGGATCATAATAAGCCACAGTTCGGCCTCGTGTTATATCGAGCCTCAGTGCGGAGTTAGATTGATGAGCTCTTAATTCAGAGATCGGCCAAGGTCGAGATCAGTCAAGATCGAGACTAAGCAGAACGGAGATCGTGCAAGACCGATGCAAGTTTACCTAGTTGAATAACGGTAAGATGAAACTCTATAATCGAGCAAGGATCATGGAGGAAATCTCAGCACGTATATGGGGTTGATTAATTATCCAATCATGAGACTTCTTATTGTATTTAGAATTATACCATAAGTAGGACCCCCCTACTATATAAATGAGGTTTAATCATTTGTAAAGACATGATATTCACGAAATACAAAGCAATGTACTATTCTTTTCTTTAAGTTCTCAATACTCTATTACTCTTCTCATATCTCATTTGTTATTTCATTTGGTTCGAGGCTAACATAGCTCGAGGGAAAAATCTGCACATCTCACTTGGTTTTCTTTTATTTTCTTTACAGTCAATATCAATTTGCATATTTTCTCAATTTGTGCCAAGTAAAATCATGTGTCCATAAAACCACATATAAATTCAATTGTTATTCGTTTTTAGGGTACACAGTATGGCGTCCACTGTGGGGCTTAAGGATAATAGTGACTTGCCTGGTACAAATTGAGTATCTTTGATTCCAGAATCAGCATATCAAACTCTCAAGTAGCACCCACACACATAGACAATGCTCTTGGTTTCCACGGATAAAATAATAACATAGCCGCCCCAAGGAACGAAGTACCTCTAGTTGACCTCGATGGAGCCCCGACTGTAGCCCAATCGATGTTAGTTCCCATTTTTCCATTAATGTAAATTTGGCTGTCGACCCTGAGAGTAGAGTCTACCGAGACGTTCGATCAGCCGGTCAGAGCGCGCATGGGGCGAGGAAGGCGGGATCAGCCTTCGAGTGATATTCAAAATTTTGCTGGCTTAACAAGCTACAATGGCACAACTCCAAAACCAAAACCATTCACCAAGCAGGGTCGAGTCCGAACCATCACAGGAAGTCGTTCATAGGACAGAATCGGTGTCAAGGAGATTAAACGAAATTGAATTAGGGACCGATCCCGCAATCATGAAGATTCTCGGGGAGCTGTTAAAACGAGTTAAATCGGGAGAAGAAAATTGAAGCAAATGACAAGGAGGAAACCTATAATTCCAGGGGTGATCTCACCCAAACACACACCACACATATAGGTAGTGAGGCGGTCGATTCAATAATAAAAACCCAACGCAAGTCAGGGTTGAATCCACAAGGAGTTAGAATTGGGATTAGGTATATATTTAGTGTAATTGTATGACATTCCCTAGATTACTCTTCCACATTCTTGTTTGTTGTTTCTACTTCTACTTTGAGCTGTTGATTGCAATTCTAAAACTAGGAGACAATATTTTTTGGTTTGGTTATTTTTCAAATGATAAAAGGATCTAGGGTTGATACTTCCACCTAGTTGGTTACCTAATGGATTTGAAGCTTTAGGGCATGTTTGGTTGATCGGGATACAATATAAAAATCACACTCAAGTACTCACTCTATACCTCTCGGTAGTTTGAGTGACTTTGCCCAATTTGGCTTTCTCAAGTCCAAATGGGTATTTTACAAAGCAAGTGATAAATACTCTAGTCGGGTCTTACTATCTCTAGGTTCGACCCTTTAATTGGGGCTATCAATTTCTTGAGTCCACCGCAATTCCTAGTTAGCCAAGTTTTCCTAGACTTAGTCTCTCTTTCTCAAGTAGAGACTAGGTAAAATAGGCATGAATCAATGTGTGCAACTATTAATTCTAGAATTTAAGCAAGAACAAGACTAAATAACATATACCCAATCTTAAATAATCCCTAAATCAATAACCCATTAAGTACCAATACTAGGGTTGGGTCACAACCCTAGCTAAGGGTTTAGCTACTCATAGAAAATGAAGAAATAAAAGAAGAAATTAAGATAGAGTGCATAATAATTAATTATGAAAAAAAAATCTAATATTTAGAAGCTAATATAATACAATATTACTCAAAACAGTAAAGAAAACGTCTCAGGTGCTCTACACTGATACCACTTTACCTAAAAATGACAAAAATTTTTATTTATACTAAGTTGAAAGTATCTGACAAAAATTCCCCTGCGGAGGTAGTGGGACCGTTTAATTATGAGTGCGGTCCGCACTCAAAACTTGACTGGTCAACTAGGCCTTTTGCGGTCGCATAAAAGTGGGATGCGGCCGCACTTCATCTATTTGTGCGGACCGCACATTTCTGAGTGCGGCCGCAAACTTGAGATTAGGCTGGGACTGGACCTTCTTCTGCGGCTGCATAATAATGGTGCGGTCCGCACATCTTCAATCAGGGCTCTCTGATTCTGGTCATTTGCGGGCCGAACAATTGTGAGTGCGGCTGCACAATAATGGTGTGGTCCGCATATCTTCAGCTTGCCCAAAATTCCAACTCTCTAAATCTCTCTTATGCATCCGCATAATAGTTGTGCAGTCCGCATTCTCTGAATAAAATCTAACAGGGCTTTTTCATTGTTTGTGGCTGCACAAGGCATTGTGCGGTCTACAGTGTAAGCTTTTTTCCCTTGTTTTGGTCCTTGTCCAATTTTGACTTCTTTTTTAGTTGATTTTTACTTCTTTGGCTAGTTTCCCAATATTCCTGCAAGAAATCTCATTTCATTAGTTCTCGAGAATGCCTTTAAGCATTTTTGAGCTAAAACGCAAGTAAAAGAGAGCAAATAAGCGATCAAAATCCCTACTTATAGATTTCCCCAAACTTAAGTTTTTGCTTGTCCTCAAGCGATTAAGTAAATTCCCACCTCCACTAGAAAAAAACATATTTCAGCTGGCCTCAATAATTACTCATGCACTCATGAATCTTTAACAAGCCTATGATTTGAATGTTGAAGCACAAGTGGCTCTAATATGACACTTGAGCATCAAGGGTTGACTTTATTCATTAAGGAAGCTCTCACTTTCATGCAAGTCATTGTGGATCCCAAACTCCTTTTCCTATACTCTCCGGAAGCTCATCTCACTCACGAATGAAGAATCCAAAATAATGACTCGAGAAAGACTCGCTCATCACGCTTAAAAGAATGTCACAAGCCCGGCTCTAAGTACCATATGCTTTCCCCTCATGCAGATCACCACTAATGTAAGCTCGCTCAGATCGAAATCACGTAGGGATTTTTTGGCATGTAATGAAGGCTTTTGGACTAAGGACTGAAATATCATATTGGAATCGGTTAATCTTTCCTTTAGCACTTCATATTATCTTGTTGGGTCATACTTTGCCGACTCTTTGAGTCATTTCCTTTTATCTTAGGGGGATTAGAGACACTTGAAATCACTCTTTCTTTGTCATTCTATTAACAATCTCTTTCTTTGCTTTCTCCATGCTTTGCACTTTTGATTTCTTTTGCATCTTTTCAATCATTTCACATTCTTCACTTTCTTTCTGTGTTTTTCAATGTTCTTTCTTTCTTTTTCTTTTCCATTTCCTCTTCTTCATTTATTTTTTCTTTTTGTGCCTTGAAACCATATTTAAACTCCTCGTCTCTCCCCCAAACTTATGTTTTATCATTTGAATCACATGAGTGCTAAAGAAAAGTTGGGTGCCAAGAGAGAGTCACTAAAAAAAATAGTTAAAGGCTTGTAATGTGGTTATCGAATAAAAAGGCTTTAGTCTCAAAAGGTTTTACTAAGGATGGTATCATTGGTGGGCCATGAGAGGTTTCAAAACGGGCCAAGGAGAGCCTAAAATCACTTTTCAAGCCAAGCTAACTTAAAATTTTGCCTAGAAACACATTCGGGGCAAGTTCTAGACCATTCGCACAGGTACTTGAACTTGTAACAAAATACCTCACCTTTCACAAAACCGGATTATTAAAGATAAAGGAGTCGAGGGCCCACAACAACCGCATTCAAGATTGAAACTCGCTAATGGTTCAACTAAACCACCCGATGATTGCATAAGTCAACGCAAGAGTCACAAGGTCACTAACTAGAGCTATTTCTTTACAAAAAACTTGTTTTTTAACCATAAGCGCATTGTTAATTGTGTTGGTACCAAGTGAAACATGCTCGACCCTTATTTATTCATTAACACTACTTGTTTCTACCTAAACATCAAAAAACTGACTAAATCCCTTAAGAAGGTTGTCAGGTCATCCATTGTTGGCAAGAGTCACCCGGTTCACACAAGACCTACCTTTGGAAAGAACCGTGGCATTAAGAAAACCAAAGGCTTATTGTTCACTGAAGCATAAGAAGAAGCTAACAAATCAAAAAGAAGCTAATAAAGGAATTAAGAAGCTATACTATTAAGAAAGCAAAACGATGAAGCTATGAAATAAACTACTGAATATAAAGAAAATGAATATATATATATATATATATATATATATATATATATAAGAGGGGTGATTATATACATAATGAGGGAGAAAATAAAGATAAAAGAAAAAAGAAAAAAAATTATTGAAGTTATTACAGGCCCAAAATGTAATCAAATATCATAAACATTAATCCAAATCATCAAAAATATCAAAATAAACCACCCCCACCAGAAAAAGAACAAGCATTGTCCTCAATGCTTAGAAAAATCAAAACATAAGAGGGTAGAGAGTAAAGTAAACTCCCTATGTGGTCTCGGGGTGACTGGCAACATCACCACCCTCGGTCTACTCTAACTGTATATCATCATCTCCGGGTTGAGGGACCACAGGGTTGGTGAGCAGATGAAACATTGCCTCAGCAGTGGGGGCAGTGAGATCTGGATCGTCAAACTGGCCAACTAATGCCTCTGCTGATGGTGCCTCTACTGATGGTGCTGCTGGATCAGGTGGTACTGATGGACCTGAATCCATCAGTAAGTCAAAGGGCAAGTCACCTGCTGCTGCTAACTTCTTCATCTCCTGTCTCAAACTTTCCACTGTCTTCTTCAAAGCCTGTGACTTTCTCATCTTCTTCACTTGCTTGGCCAACTCCTCAATGGCACCCTTATGAGCTACTAGAGTGTCCATGTATTTTTCTGGTTGTCCAGAATCTTCTTCAATGTTTCATCCACTGACGGAGGTACCTGTGACACTGTTGGAGTAGAGGACTACGGCTGCAACAGTACTGGATATGTCAGACAACTTAGAAGTAGCTGTCTGCATCGAGTTGTTGAGGCTCGCCAAGGTATGGGAGACTCGCAATGCAGTGAGAGGATAGGTGGATGAGGATGGCATTAGAACTGAACTGGGTGATCTAGAGGATGACGGTGGTGTCATGGAGGCTAACCCGGTGGAAAATCCAGCTGTTGTGGAAGGCATGAGAGTTGTAGATGGCTCAGCAGCAACCTCTGACCCTACCACTGTTGGCTCGTCAGACTGGCCAACTGTGGTAGTGTCCTTCCCCTTGAACTTTGGGTTGTCCGTACCCTGTAAGTGATACCATGAAAAAGGCCTCTTAGCTTTTACCTTTGTGTCATATGGCCCTGGCTCCACTTTTTCATCATTGAAGTACTCTGTCAGGGTGTTCGGAAAGGGGTCAGACTTTTCATTCTTGTGGACCGCCAATGTGATTCTTGTTGACATGATGGCACCCATATTGATCGGGTACCCCACCGTAGTAGAAGCCACCAGAACTGCTCGGGGAAGTGGGAGGTTGTTCTCATTCAAACTCGGATCAATCTTGTTACAAACAAAGGTTTGCCACCCTTTAGCTTCCAAGTTGAGGGTGGCCCGGCGGATAGGCACTGCTTCCGTGATCCATGGTGGTGTGGTCCGGGGGCAGCCAAATCTTTGCTAGCCAAGGGCGAGCTACTTCACCCAAAGCTAACTTCTCCAAGTACTGGACCGCTTCCACTTGCTCAAAACCCACATAAGCATTCAAAGCAAAGGCATCAAAACAAACTTTCAAATTCCTTACTTTCATCACTTTTTTTTCCCGGCTTGATGTGAGCTACATTGGCGTAGAACTCCTTCACCACGTGCTCATTTGCATCTAAGACCGCGTGAGTGAACCACGTCCACCCCTTGCGCTCCTGGAACTGCCTAGGGACATTTGATTATGAATATCCAAATCCTTCATCAAGAATTTTTGCTCAAGTGTGAGTGATCTTTTTGGCCACAACTCCCAGAATCTGTTAAATGTCGTCAAGCGGGCGAATCTATCCTCCCACATTTCCCTCTTCTTTTTCCTTTCAAGACCACCCACTTGAGTGTATCCCCCTCTACCGTCATCCGGGACGTCATCATCATCTATATCAATAGGTGCCATAGGAGTATGTGAAGAAGAGGGCTCGGAACCCTGGCTTTCTACATAAGAATCAGCAGAAGAACTATCGGTAGACTCATTGCACAATCGATAACGTCCAGTGGGTTGTGGTAGTTGGGATTGGGGCTCAGGTTGAACTTCCATAGACTGATCCTCGGAGGCTTCTCTCGATGGTTTATAAGATCTAGATTCTGAGGGCTCTTCGGCCCTTCCTCTACCTGTGGTCTACTTCTTAGTAATGGGCTTGGACTGCACTCCTAGAGGGTGAGTGCCTTTACCCCTGCCTCGGAAAGATTCACCTATCCCCTTTGATGTATCTTCTTGACTATGTGAACTAACCATTGTCTGCAATACAATTTATATATGTCAGTTGAATTTGAATCAAGAAAAACAGTTAAAGAACAGTTGCAGAAAATCAGTCATTACTGAGACAATGTAGAACGCACAATTCTGAGTACGGACTCAGACTGGCTAGTGCGGACCGCACAATTTTGAAGTGTGTCCACACAACCTGGAGAGCGGCCGCATATCCTCAAGTGCGGACCAAACAATTTTGAGTGCGACCGCACAAGTCCAAACCTGCAATTACTGATTCTCTGAAGTTTAGCGTGTGGTTGCACACATTTTTATGCGGCCGCACACTTTTTTTGCGGAACGCCAAATTTTGAGTGTGGTCCTCACATTTCAAACATTTCCAATACCCTATTTTCCCATTATGCGGATCGTACAAAAATGTGTGCAACCACACAATTCGAATAGTGTCGGCACTGAACTTAGGATTTTTGCAAACTTTTCACAGATTAAGCATGGTGTGCACAAATTAACAAGTTTAGTGGTCTACCCAGTCCCTAATGAGCATGTATAAAACTACCGACATGAATTTGAAGCAAAAATTAAGCACACTTGACATTTTTAGGACTAAAATTAACTAAACTAATCAAAGAAAACAAAAATAAAAATTGAGAAAAATGAACAAAATCTACATGAATTGAACATACCAGTAGTGAGTGATGCAGGTAAGAATCTAGCTTGATGAATTGAGTGTGATTTTTGAACAATTTTAGGGTTGCAAAGTGTGTTCTAGGGCTTGGGAGTTCAGAGAGCGTAAAGTGTGAATAGTTATTAAAAGCCCTATTTATACCCCAGCAAAGTAGGCCAAGATATCACCTGAGTGCGGCCGCATAATTTTGAGTGTGGTCTGCACAAAAATGAGTGCAGCCGCATAACCTTGTCCGGTCCACATAATTTTGTGTGCGGGTGCATATTGGCCTTTTTTCTGCAAAACCAACTTCAAAAAGTTGGTGATTTTTGGATCCCCGGTTGTGCGGCCGCATAAGAAATTGTGCGTCCGCATACCCTTCTGTGCGGTCCGCACAATTTTGATGCGGTCCGCATAAATTCCACATTTGGCCAATTTTTTCCAGATTTTCTCTACAATACACATTCATTCCTGCAATTCACTTCAAAACCAGTTAGCTCAATACAAAACCTATCTCAAAAGAAGAAAAAGTAATAAGGAAAAAAACATGGGTTGCCTTCCAAGAAGCGCCTTATTTAACGTCACGGCACGACGCAAGTTACCATCAATAACTTGAAATAAAGCAACGCCACAACGTGGCCATCATCAACCTTACCAAGATAATGTTTCACCCAGTGACCATTGACTCTAACCACTTCATCATTTTTGTTCTTCAAGTCTAATGCACCAAAGGGCGTCACATGCACAACTTGAAATGGGCCACTCCACTTGGATTTCAACTTTCCCGGAAACATCCGCAACCGAGAATTGAACAATAGCACAAGATCGCCTTCTTTGAACTCTTTATTCTGGATATACTTGTCATGGACATACTTCAACTTGTCCTTATACAAGGACGAACTTGAATATGCATGGAACCGGAACTCATCAAGCTCATTCAATTGTCCCACCCTTAAGTTGGCGGCAACATCCCACTCAAGATTAAGCTTCTTCAATACCCACATAGCCTTGTGCTCAAGTTCCACCGGTAGGTAACAAGCTTTCCCGAACACTAACCGATACGGAGACATACCAATTGGTGTCTTGTAAGTTGTCCTATAAGACCAAAGAGCATCATCAAGTTTCTTTGACTAATCCGTCTGGTTGGAATTCACGGTCTTTGATAAAATTCTCTTGATATCCCGGTTGGAGACTCCAACCTGTCCACTTGCTTGAGGATCATAGGGGGTCGACACTTTATGAGTGACACCATAATTTGAGAGTAAAGTATCAAGATCTTTGTTGAAAAAGTGCGATCCCCCATCGCTAATAATGGCCCTTGGTGTACCATTGTTGGCAAGGCTACGACTTCACTCCGATGAAATATAGGTAGTGAGAAAGTCGATGAAATAATAAAAACTCAACGCAAGTCGGGGTCGAATCCACAGGGAGTTAGAATTGGGATTAGGTATATATTTAGTGTAATTGTATGATATTCCCTAGATTACTCTTCCACATTATTGTTTATTGTTTCTACTTCTACTTTGAGCTATTGATTGCAATTATAAAACTAGGAGATAATATTTTTGGTTTTGGTTGTTTTTCAAATGATAAAAGGACCTAGGGTTGCGACTTCCACCTAGTTGGTTATCTAACGGATTTAAAGATTTGGGGAATGTTTGGTTGAACCGGATACAGTATAGAAATCACACTCAATTGCTCACTATATACCTCTCGTTAGTTTGAGTGACTTTGCCCAATTTGGCTTTCTCAAGTCCAAATGGGTATTTTACAAAGCAAGTGATAAATGCTCTAGTCGGGTCTTACTATCTCTAGGATCGACCTTTTAATTGGGGTTATCAATTTCTTGAGTCCACCCCGATTCCTAGTTAGTCAAGTTTTCCTAGACTTAGTCTCTCTTTCTCAAGTAGAGACTAGGTCAAATAGGCATGAATCAATGTGTGCAACCATTAATTCTAGAATTTAAGAAAGAACAAGACTAAATAACATATACCCAATCTTAAATAATCCCTAAATCAATAACCCATTAAGTACCAATACTAGGGTTGGGTCACAACCCTAGTTAAGGGTTTGGCTACTCATAGAAAATGAAGAAATAAAAGAAGAAATTAAGATAGAGTGAATAATAATTAATTATGGAAAAAAATCTAATATTTAGAAGCTAATATAATACAATATTACTCAAAATAGTAAAGAAAACGGCTCAGGTGCTCTACACTGATACCACTTTACCTAAAAATGAAAAAAGGTTCTATTTGTACTAAGCTGAAAATATCTAAAAAAAAATACCCCTACGAAGGTTGTGCGGCCGCATAATTCTGAGTGCGCTCCGCACTCGAAGCTTGACTGGTCAACTGGGCCTTCTGCGGTTGCATAAAAGTGGGATGCGGCCGCACTTCAGCTATTTGTGCGGATCGCACATTTCTGAGTGCGGCCGCACACTTGAGATTGAGCTGCGACTGAACCTTCTTCTATAGCCAAACAATAATGGTGCGGTCCGCACAATTGTGAGTGCGGCCGCACTTGGCATCATGCTGCCGCACAATAATGGTACAGTCCGCATATCTTCAGTTTGCCCAAAATCCAACTCTCTGAATCTCTCTTCTGCAGCCGCACAATAGTTGTGTGGTCTGCATTCTCTGTAAAATCTAACAGGTCTTCTTCATTGTTTGCGGCCGCACACAGTATTGTACGGTCCGCACTGTAAGCATTTTTGTGTTGTTTTGGTCTTTGTCCAATTTTGACTTCTTTTTTAGTTGATTTTTACTTCTTTGGCTAGTTTCCCAATATTCCTACAACAAAGCTCATTCATTAGTTCTCGGGAATACCTTTAAGCATTTTTTAGCTAAAACGAAAGTAAAAGAGAGCAAATAAGCGGTCAAAATCCCTACTTATCAGGGGGCACCTCTGATTTTGAAGGGTTTGGATTCAAAGAAGTTCGTGCAAAAGCCCTTCCCCCCAATCCTGGCTCCTAAACGAATTCCTAAGAAGTTCTGCATGCCAGAAATTCCCAAGTATAATGGAATGAGCGACCCCAACGAGCATGTCACTTCTTACACATGTGCGATTAAGGGGAGTGATATGGAGGACGATGAGATCGAATCCGCGTTATTGAAGAAATTCGGAGAGACCTTGTCAAAAGTAGCAATGATATGGTACCATAATTTTCCACCCAACTCCATTGGTTCTTTTTCCATGCTTGTAGATTCCTTTGTTAAAGCACACGCCGGAGTTATAAAGGTCGACACTAGGAAGTTGGACCTCTTCAAGGTAAAGCAGAAAGATAACGAGATGCTCAGAGGGTTTGTGTCTCGGTTCCAAATGGAACGTATGGATCTACCACCGATTACCGATGATTGGTCCATTCAAGCCTTCACTCAAGCATTAAACGTACGAACTCGGTGGCTTCACAAAAATTGAAGCAGAACTAGATTGAATATCCAGTTGTTACCGGGGCGATGTGCGTAATCGGTATCAGTCGAAGATTAGGGTCGAAGACGACCAGCTTGGGACTCCTTCCGAGTCTGTTTATCCTATCAAGCTCGTCGACAAAGTCAAAAGGGACATCGATCGGGAACCACGGTCAAACAGGGATCGTTATCAGCCATATAATGGAGATCGAAGAACAACAGGCTTGGACGCAATCCCATTCAAGGTGAAAGGAGAAATGATCGAGGTCAGAGCTCTCGAGGGCTCATGAGCAAGTTTCGATAGGAATGTTGAGCCCAAAGAAGCACCACGACAACATTGATGCATCCGCTATCGTATCGTCCATTGGACGTATCAAAGATACTAGATGGCCTCGACCTCTGCAGACCGATCCAACCCAGAAAAACCCTAACCAAAGTGCAAGTACCATGGAACCCATGGCCATAGAATAGAAGATTGAAGACAACTAAGGGAAAGTAGACCGGTTGTTCAACGAGGGGCACCTTTGGGAATTCTTAAGCGATCGGGCCAAGAATCACTTCAAAAAAAAATATTCAAACAGATAGAACAAGCAAGGAGAGCCACAACCGTGATCCATATGATTGTTGGAGGGGTCGATATTCCTCAAGGACCGGTATTTAAATGCACCAAGGTGTCGATCACAAGGGAGAAGCGAACTCGGGATTACGTACCAAAAGGAACCTTGTCTTTTAATGACGATGATGCAGAAGGGATCGCGCAACCCCATAATGACACACTGGTAATATTTGTACTTATGAATAAGACTCAAGTTAAACGTGTTTTAATTGATCCAGGTAGCTTGGCCAACGTCATCCGATCGAGGTTCGTAGAACAGCTCGGCCTACAAGATCAAGTTATGCCCACGGCCCGAGTACTTAACAGCTTCAACATGGCATGCGAAACCACTAAAAGCGAGATAACTTTGCTAGTGAACATGGCCAGGACAATTCAAGAGGCGAAGTTCCATGTGATCGAGGGAGATATGAGGTATTATGCCCTATTCGGGAGGCCATGGATCCACAACATGAGGGCAGTACCCTCGACCCTTCACCAGATTTTGAAGTTCCCGACACCAGAGGTAATTAAAACGGTCTATAAGTAGCAACCCGTCGCCAAGGAATTGTTAGCAGTCGATGAAGTGATACCAATATCGGCACTTTCATAAACAAAAGATCAGATTCGAAGAGAAAACAGGAGGACAAATAGCAACCACAAACACCAGTCTCGACCCAATCAGAGAAGCAGGGGACTTAAGAGGATGATGACTATGGGGTTCCTCGATCCTTCATAGTCCCGGATGATTCCGACGCCACCAAGTCAATGGTCGAAGAGCTGGAAAAAATCACACGGACCAAAGATTAGCCCGAACGAAAGATATACATGGGCACGGGGTAGGGGAAAAATTATTCAATTCCTTAAAACTAAAATGGATTGCGTTGCTTGGTCCCATATCGATATGACAGGTATCCCACCGGAAATCACCACTCATAAACTAAGCACGAATCCAACGTTCCATCCGGTGAAGCAAAAAAGAAGACCCCAGTCTGAGGTCAAACATGTTTTCATCAAAGATGAGGTAACCAAACTTCTTAAAATAGGATCCATTTGAGGAGTAAAGTATCCCGAATGGTTAGAAAACGTAGTGGTAGTCCCTAAGAAGGGAAACAAACTTAGAATATGTGTAGATTACAAAGATCTAAATAAAGCATGCCCCAAGGATTCTTCCTTTGCCTAATATCGATCGCACGATCGATGCCACGGCCGGCCACGAGATCCTTAGTTTTCTCGATGCCTATTACGGGTACAACCAAATACAGATGGACCCGAAAGATCAGGAAAAGACCTCGTTTATCACTAAGTACATCACCTACTGCTATAATGTAATTCCATTCGGATTAAAAACTCCTGGTGCAACTTATCAACGCCTAGTAAATCGGATGTTCGAAGAACAAATAGGTAAATCAATGGAGGTTTATATTGATTACATGCTAGTTAAGTCCCTGCGAGCAGAAGACCATTTGAAGCATTTGCAGGAAACTTTCGATATACTGAAGAAATATAACATGAAGCTCAACCCAAAAAAATGTGTATTCGGGGTTGGCTCTGGCAAGTTTTTCGGCTTCATGGTATCCAACACCGAGGAATCGAGATCAACCCCCGACAAAATCAAATCTATCAAGGACATCACGATAGTAGACAACGTAAAGGTCGTGCAGAGGTTGACGGGACACATAGCCGCCCTGGGGCAATTCATCTCGAGGTCCTCTGATAAGAGTCATCCATTCTTCTCGTTGCTGTAAAAGAAGAATAACTTCACATAGACTCCTGAATGCCAACAGGTCTTGGAGGAGCTTAAACACTACTTATCGAGCCCACCGCTGCTTCACACGCCGAGGACGGATGAACAATTTTACTTGTATCTTGCAGTATCTGAGATAGTGGTACGTGGAGTCTTGGTCTGAGGAGAACAAGTACGCAATTCCCTATCTATTATGTTAGTCGGACCTTGAGTGAGGCCGAAACCAGGTATCCCCATCTAGGAAAATTGGCGCTCGCTTTGATAAGTGCCTTTAGGAAACTAAAACCATACTTTCAACGTCATCCCATATGTGTTGTAACAACTTACCCACTTCGAAATATTTTGCATAACCCCAGGCTTTTGGGACGGTTGGCCAAATAGGTCATAGAATTCAGTGGGTACGATATTGAATATCGACCCCGAACAACCATCAAGTCTCAAATCTTGGCAGACTTCATGGCTGACTTCATGCCGACCCTAGTACCATATGTTGAAAGAGAACTATTAGTAAACTTGGGTACGTCCTCGGGAATCTGGACCCTCTTATGGATGGTGCTTCAAACGCAAAGGAGTCCGGACTCGGCATTGTGCTAAAACCACCCACAGGTAACGGGGTTAGAGATTCTATCAGAAATGTAAAACTAACTAACAATGAGGCCGAATATGAGGCCATGATTATAGGTCTCGAATTAGCCAGAGGCTTAGGAGAGGAGGTGATCGAGGCCAAATACGACTCCCTCCTCGTGGTGAACCAGGTTAACGGAACCTTTGAAGTTCAAGAAGAACGAATGCAGAGATACCTGGATAAGCTACATGTAACTCTACACGAATTCAAGGAATGGACTTTGCAACATGTACCTCGAGATCAGAATAGTGAGGCCGATTCCCTCTCAAACGTAGGGTCATCGGTCAAAGACAACAAACTCAATTTCGAGGCTGTCGTACTATGCATGAGATCGGTGGTGGAAGAAGGCCATGCTGAGATAAACATCACAAGTTTGACCTGGGATTGGATAAACAAATACATGGAGTATTTAAAGAACGGGAAGCTCCCATCAGATCCAAAAGAATCGAGAACCCTGCGCAAAAAGGCAATACGATTCACCTTGTTCGAAGACGGAACCTTGTTCAGAAGGATGTTCGATGGTCCATTAGTGATATGTCTAGGACCAGGAGATACTGAATACGTTCTGAGGGAAGTCCACAAGGTCACTTGCGGAAATCATTCTGGTTCCAAATCATTGGTCCACAAAGTGATCAGAGTGGGATACTACTGTATCGACATGGAGAAAGATGCAAAAGAGTTTGTTCAAAAATGTGACAAGTGCCAAAGGAATACACAAATGATTCATCAACTCGGAGAACTACTCCATTCGGTCTTATCCCCGTAGCCGCGGTCTTATCCCCGTAGTCGTTCATGAAGTGGGGAATGGACATTGTTGGCCTCTTCTATGGGCCCCAGGTAAAGCTGAAATTATTTTATTTATGACTGCTTATTTTTCTAAGTGGGTTGAAGCACATGCTTTTGAGAAAGTCAGGGAGAAGGAAGTCATAGACTTCATTTGGGACCACATCATATGTCGATTTGGGATGCCTTCCAAAATCGTATACGATAACGGAAAGCAGTTCATCGGCAACAAGGTAACTAAATTTCTTGAGGATCACAAGATCATAAGAATCCTATCAACACCGTATTATCCTAGTGGGAACGGACAAGCCGAATCGACCAACTAAACCATCATCTAAAATCTCAATAAGAGACTAACCGACGATAAAGGAAAGTGGAAGGAAATCCTACCCGAAGTTCTTTGGGCATACCGCACAACATCGAAGTCTAGTACCGGAGCTATCCTGTTTTCATTAGTTTATGGCGTCGAAGCTCTAAGACTGGTCGAGGTCGGAGAACCTAGTATCAGGTTCCGATATGCAACAGAAGAGTCAGATAATGAGGCCATGAATACGAGCCTAGAGTTATTGGATGAAAGACGTGAAGCCGCCCTCATCCGATTGGCCGCCCAAAAATAATGGATCGAGAGATACTACAATCGAAGAGCCAATCTTCAATATTTTAGCGCCGAGTACTTGGTGCTAAGGAAATTCACCCTCAACACCTGAAATCTGAAAGAAGGAAAATTAGGCCCAAACTGGGAAGGACCGTACCGGATTCTTGAGGTCACCGAAAAAAGGGTCCTACAAGCTCGGAACGATGAATGGGGAACAACTACCGAGCAATTGGAACATATCACACCTAAAACGATATTACTGCTAAGGTATGACCCTTTTCTATTTTCATGTTTAGTTTAGACTAACACTTGCAAGTGGTCAACAAGAATCGGTGGTGGATTTTTCAGCGTACGGAATGAAGTCTTTAGGTCTGAAAGCACGTGTTGCACTCTTTTTCCCTTATACCGGTTTTGTCCCAAATGGGTTTTTCGGCGAGGTTTTTAACGAGGCAACAATGAATCGTGCTAACTTAGAATCAAGACTGTTACGAATCGACATCGAAGATCAATTCAACAATATCTGAGGTTCCTATGCAATCAACCTCGAAAACTAGGGGGGCTACCCTAGGATATACATTATCTTCGAATATCAACTCTGTCGAAGAAACTACTTCATAAAAGGAGGGTCTCGATAGATAGGATTTATTGTAAGGGCCAAACGGTCAGAACGAACTGCACCCACATAGATTGTTCGAGCCCTAGCTTAAACATGTACGCATGTATGACTATTTTGATCAAGAATAAAGAGAAGTACTTTCCTTACAAACATCTGATGTTTAAAAAAAATTTCCTCTTTACATCTTTTAAGTAGTTTCGTACTATAATGAGCCTAAGGGAAATACTTAGCCAAAACACGAACGACCGCTCCCTCGCTCAGGGACTGCTGTTCAACTCGAACAACCCAAATTATCGGGCCTCGGGGACAAAAGACCAAATAGGCAACTCCCCGATCTCTAAAGTCCACGGCCACCTCACTCAGGGACTTTTATCTCGGGCAAGCCCGAAGAAAACGGGAAAACGATCCTAATGGGAAGATCCCGAACTAAAAGGCTATGGCCAATTTAACACGGCTCGGAGACGTCCGAAATCTGTAACAAAAATAGGCCTTCAAAAAAAGAAAAAAATTTCACAACCGGTTCTAAAAGGCTACCCTCGGCAAAGTCACAAATTTAAAATGTCTTCGGGAAAAAACTTTGATAATATCGAGCCCCAGAAACTCTAATAAAGGCAAGGGTTGTTCGGACCCTTGAACACAACCTTGTTGTCTCATGCTAATTGACCTTTGTGATTATAAGTAACAAAGCAAAGGAAAAAACTTAAGAGCCGAAAGGGAAAAGAAAGCCTTATATTTATATATAGAATTATTTTCTTTACAAGGACCGAATCGACCTAGTCCAAAAAATTAACAACGGCCTCAAAAGAAGTACATAAAGAAGAACAAAGAAATAATAATACTAAGTCCTAAGAGGCTTGGTCTCCATCAGGGCAGCATCTCCATCCTCGGGGTCATCCCCATCTTCGATCACTTAGGCTATCGGAGTCTTCCTCGAGGAAAACAAGCTTTCAAGCCCGGATTTCTTATGCTTGGGCATTTTTGACCTCGGCCATGATGTCGAAATCCTGGGCTTCAGCTTCCTCGAGGGCTTTCCTCCGATCTTCCCATTTTGCATGATCTATCATGCTCCTAGCCTTGGTCTGGATGGCCTCGACGTCGACCTTGAATTGGGACACATTTTCATTAGCTTTAATACCGGTCTTGGCCACCTCAGATTTAGCCGCCTCGAGCTCGTTGGCGGCCGAATCCAGCTGAGACTGAAGCTCCTTGATCTTCTCATCTTGCACCGAGGTTTTCTCTTTTGCATCTTGAAGCTGAGTCTAGGTCAAATCCAATTGTGCTTGGACGGTCTCCTTCTTCGAGGCCAGGATATCCATGTTCTTCTTAAATGCTTCAGCCTCGGCCCGTATCTCGTCCACCTGCTTATCGAGCCGTCCGATCTTCTCAAGCCTCTTTTGGACCTACATAATCGGATCGTTAGTATTTATTTCCAAGTTATCTTCACTATCGTGAAGTATTCGAAATACCTGTTCGGCCATATCGGTGTGCTCGTCTCAAGCCGCAACCAAATCGGCCTGAAGCCTCTCACTGAGGAGCCTATAAGTGTCGCTTTTCTCGGTAAGGCCCCAAACCTCAGCCTTGTGCTCCTCTCGAATTATGAGGAAGGCTTCTTGGTGCAACATCGAAGCCTGCAAGTAAGGAAGAAGATGTAAGAACACTATACAATTCTAAGTATGAAAGAAATAAGGAAGAGACTCTTGAAGATTACCCGATTCAGAGCGTGTTTACCCTCATTGAAGAGGCAAGTGGCCCCCACAGCATTCATCACAGCTTGGTCCTCCTCGGTTACCAAGCCTCTCAGATAGCTAGAAATTCCAACAGGGGAGAGAAGACTAGACCATCCTCCAGGACAGTAAGCACTAGGTGCCATTTGCGACTTGGGTTAGCGCTCGGAGCCGGGAATCGGTCCACCAGTCTCGGGCTCGATTAAGATCCAGTAGCGTCCGACGATGGTATTTTCTTCGGCACTGGTAAATCACCGAATTCGGTAACATCCTTGAAAGCAGCAACTTCGATCCCGTCGAAGAAACTATGGATATCGATCCGGTGAATTTCCAGCATATTGGCCTCTTGAATCATAGTATCCAAAATCTGGGGGGATCCCGAAATATCAACCATCCCGAGCTCATCCCTAGGTACCTCTTTCGTTGCTCGGGAAGCCTCGCCCCCGGTTTATTTCTCCACCGTCTTAGCTGGGGACGGGGTGGCCTCTGCTCTTTCTGATTCATGGACCTCGGCTGAAGCTCCCTCATTAACTGTCTCCGGTTCGGAGGGCTTTTGTACTGAAGCAGTAGCCCCCACACGGGCCACAATCTTGGAGTTGTCTTCTTCTTCTTCCTCTTCAGACTCATCCCTTAATCGGCGGATTGAGTCCGAGGACATAACACCAGCATCCACCTTGGGCTTACGAGGCTTCCTTGCCGATTTTTTCTTTTCCAAGCCCAAGGAACTCAGAGCCCTTTTTCTCCTTTGTCGGCTTTAGAGTTGATGGCTGGTGAAGGACTTCTTCGTCACTAAAAGGGGGTCTCATTGCAACATCCTTCCCGAGGCTTGCAAAAGAGAAAGAGATAAGTTAGTTCGAGAAAAGGCCTGAACAATAAACAATCTGAGGCAGAAATTTACCTTGGTTATGGGCCTCCCATCGACCCTTTGATAGCTCCATCCAGGCGCGTTCGGATTAGGGTCTTTGAGACACCAGGCCTTCGACCCATTGCTTTATTTTCGAAACCGGGTCCGCATCTGGACCACGACTGCAACACCAAAGCAAAGATAAAGAAGATGATAGGAAATGAAACAACAAATGAAACATTCGAGGCAAAAGTTCTACATTGCATGTTCCACTTTTCAGGGAATGGCATGTCTTCAGCAGGGGATCAGGTCCGATGTCCTTATTCGGACAAATGTGCCCATCCAGCCTTGATCCCGAGACTCATCTATGCTGGAGAACAGGGCTCTACTGGCCTGACTGGCAAGCTTAATTAGTTCCCCTCGATAGAGCCGGGGATTGTAAAGGCGCATGAAGTGATCGAGGGTGAAAGGACATCCGTCGATCTTGCTCGTGAAGAAACGAAGGAGAACGACTATGCTCCAGAACGAAGGGTGGATTTGGCCTAGGGTGACGTTGTATCTTTTGAAGAAGGTGACGATGATAGGGTCTAAGGGACTAAACGTAAAGGGGTAAGTGTAAACACTTAGATACCCCTCCACGTAGGTGGTGATCGATTCCTCGGGAGAAGGAACGACCACATCTTTTTTCACCCAGTTGCACTCCTTCTTGACCTTTTTGAGGATATCCTTGGTAATTGTGCATATATACCTCGACATCGGCTCACATCGGCCCTGAATCGAGGGGGTTTTCTCTTTCTTAAAGTCAGTGATGGTTGGGCACCCCGTCGGAACGAATTCCTCAGGGTGGGGTTCCGTCGCAACCTCATCACCGGCGGGCCGTGATGAAGAAGCAGCCTCTTTTTGTGGCATGGTTTTAGAAGTTTTAGCCATTTATGAGCAGTAAGGAAAAGAGTAAGGATGGTATGCTGTTGATTAGAGTTCAAGAAATTTGGGTATGGAAATTATGAAGTAAAGGGATTCTTTGAAAGCAAGAGCAGAAAAAGCGTTGATTGTAAAAGTTTGAATGAGAAAGGGTCGAGGTTCTTATAGGTTGGAGGCGATGGTTCAAAATCGGTAGTGGCCGACTAGCACCTAAAAAGCATTTTATGCCTTGGTAACTGGACCAACGAGACATTTTGTTATTACGTCATGATCGATTTTGTCACTGACGTCATTATCTATCGAGACGGAGTTCGGAAATTCATGTCGTTCTCATCACTTTCTTTCCGAGAAACGAGGGGACTATCTGTATACGGTCAGAACGAGTTTGCCCTTCTTATGACTAATTGAGGTTGAATCATGAAAGTCCACGGTTCGGCCTCGTGTTATATCGAGCCTCATTGCGGAGTTAGATTGCTGAGTCCGTAATTCAAAGACCGGCCAAGGTCGAGATCAGCCAAGATCGAGACCAAGCAGAACGGAGATCGAGCAAGATCGATGAAAGTTTACCTAGTCAAATAACGGTAAGCCGAAATATCCGTAATCGAGCAAGGATCACGGCGGAAATCTCGGCACATATCAAGATGAGGCCGATTAATTAGTCAATCATGGGATTTCTTACTGTATTTAGAATTATACCATAAGTATGACTCATCTACTATATAAAGGGGGTCTAATCATTTGTAAATGTATGATATTCACGCAATACAAAGCAATATAGTATTCTTTTCTTTAAGTTCTCAATAATCTGTTACTCTGCTCATATCTCATTTGCTATTTCATTTGGTTCGAGGGTAACTCAGCTCGACGGCCAAAACTGCACATCCCATTTGGTTTGCTTTTTTTTTTTTTTTAACAGTCAATTTCAATAACAACTTGTGCCAAGTAAAATCATGCGTCCTTAAAACCACATATAAATTCAATTATTATTCGTTTTTAGGGTAAACAAGCTCATTGCTATAAGACCTCCGTACAAACTGTTATAAAATGAAACGAGTAAACAAAGCAACACAAGCTAAATAATATTAAATTATTATGGTGCATATAAATGTTACATGATATTCATGTCATGCGACCAAACTAATCCTTGTATAGAGCAAGGAACGATCGTGCCTCGACATCATGACCTATCTCGTCAGCTTAATTCCTCGCTTAGGGTAGCGACGTAGCAGTGGTAGCACTGTTGCATCTGGCGCCCATGGACGAGGACGGGGAGTGAGATGTACATGCAATGATCTCTTCCAAGCTCATACCTAACCATCATTAAACTATCAACATAAATGTTAGTATTTGCAAATGTTTTTTTTTTTGCGATACCGAAAAATATTAGTGCAATTATGTTACCAGCAGAAGAAAAAAAATACATCAACATCGCTCATATCACCAATCGAGGCTCGCCATATTGACATGTACAAGTACTGCCCCAACTATACTGTGATAAGTCGGCTAGAACCTTCAAATGACGCAAGAACCATACGCTAACAAGGTTCGCGACGTGTTCGGGAAAAAAATACCATCGAATATTATTAACATCCATACTCGAGAATTATTATTATTATTGTCTGAATAAAAATATGGCTTTGTACGCACAAGATGTTTTTACACTATTGATTTAGGTCTTTTGTTGTTATGCCGTCGTTGGTATTTTTTTATTTTATTTTTCACTACTTTGTTTATAGATACGGGTGATATTTTGGTTTGATTTAGGTTTAAATTTTGAAAAATTTAGTTTTTCAAAAGGAATTTTTACATTTCTATAAATTATATTTGAAACTTTATTACCCTCCCTACTCAAGTTTCAATTTAATGACATCCTATTATCCAATTTTACTAATTATATATACTTTATGAATTAAATGAGTATTCCTTTATATTAGTAATCAATTATTTCACATCCTTATTCTCTCTCCCTCCTGCGCTCTCTCTCTTCGTCTCTCTCTCTCTCTCTCTCTCTCTCTCTCTCTCTCTCTCTCTCTCTCCTGTCTCTGTCTCTTTCTACGTCTCTCTCTGCCTCTCGATCCCTAATTCCAGTAATGTAGAGCAAAGAAAAAGAAAGCAACAATTTCATGCTTATTGAAATTCCAGTAATGTAGAGTTGAAGGTGTTACACAATTGGTGTTCAAATTCCAGTAATATTGCACAATTGGTGTTCAAATTGAAATTGTCAATAAATAAATTTTTAAGGTGTTTGACTCTCCACCATTGACAGCCATTAAAATGCTTTGAAGCTTTGAATTCGAAATTGAGTTTTCAAAAATCATTATTTATTTGGATTGAGTGTTGTTGCAAACAATTGGGAATATTGTTTAGAATATCTGAATTTTAAGGGTATTTTGGTGAAGATTAGACCTGATTTTGGCCGAATTTCATATTGAAACTCGAAGAAGAAGACGCCGACATGACATACATTATACTTACGAAATTGTAGTAAAGTTGTAAAAAATTGTATTCTGTTGTTTATATATATATTTTTATTTAAATATTGTATGAAAGTTGAACAATATTGTATAAAAATTGTATTTAAGTTGTATGACATTGTAGTTGTATATAACTGGGTAGAAATAATATATGAAAGTTGTAGATAAGTTGATAATATATCATTAGTTGTATGAATTTTTTTTTACTATGTATAAATCAGATACAAAATATACAAAATACATATTGTATAAAAATTATATTTAAGTGGTATGATATTATAGTTGTATATAATTGAGTTGAAATAATTATGAAAGTTGTAGATAAGTTGTATAATATATAATTAGTTGTATGAAACTTGTTTTTACTATTCAGATATAAAATATATAAAAGACATATTATATAAAATTTATATAAAAATTATATTTAAGTTGTATAATATTGTAATTGTATTTAACTATGTAATGAATTATCGTGTGCCAAAAGGCTCTGCTCAATCTTAAGGTGTTTTGAGGTTTTCTTATAGGTTTCGAGAAAAAGTTGCGGTTGATAAGTTAGATTTGGCTGAGAGCATTGGTGGTTGGAGTATGCGCTAAGTTCTGGGGGAAAAAAAGTTCCATGTGAAATTATTAATGACTTGATTGCCTATTCTGTGGGTCAATAGTCTTTTTGCATTTTAATATTCGGATTGTTTAGATCACCGTATAATTGAAACAGTTTGTATATAGTTGTGTGATGTTGGGATGTTCTACAAACTTTAGCAGAAAGTTTACTAATTTTGTTTGTTCTAATAGTATATTAAGGCGAAGAAAAATAAAGAAAAAGAAGAGGAGAAAAAAAAAGTGTAACTAAATTTCTTGATTGAAGGCATTAATAATGGATTGAGAGCCTTTTAAGGTGGAATATATATATTTTATAGATAAAATTTATTTAAGTCGGATAATTAACTAAACGTGGATATTTTCTATAATAAAGTTACATTGAACGAAAAAATCTCGTATTTGGTCGAGACTATATTTGAAAGGAAAATGGAGACAACTTTATTATTAACCTGTCAGTTTTTTGTTTTTTATTTTTAATACTCGAATTTTTTATTTTTAATTATAAATAAATACATAAGGAGTTGTAACCACGGATAAATTAACTTGTAACCTTATATAGGCTTGAACATTAGTTGGACCTAAAAGTCCCCACTCACTTGACTGGTAGTGTACAATTAGCTAAGGTAAAATAAATAAAATTCTATATGTATAATGTAAACTACACAAGGTACAACGTTAATTATGCATAATGAAACTCCTACAATTATTCCAACAAGATACTGATACTTTCATTTAGCTTACTATGCACAGTCTCAGCAATGCACAATTAAAGAATCAAATTATTCAAACAAATTCCAGAAACAAAATTTTTACTTTTTCGATTTCTTCCTTTACCACTGAGTATTTTTATGTTGTTTATAGTTTGAATGCATATTAGCACATCATTTGTTTACCGTGAAAATGATAATTATAATTATATTTAATTTATGGTTCTAAAAATACGTGATTTATTTTAATACTAGTTGTTTAGGTAATAGATGCTAAGTGAGAGTTAAGAAAATGAGATAAGAGCGAAGGATAACAGAGTTATGCAAACCGAACGGTTATGAGACGGCGTTCTCGAGCTTGGTCGAAATAGGGCCTCGAGGTCGAGCTGGAGGGTTTAACAGAGAGCGGTCGACGAGGATACAACAGTATTGAAGGCCTCGAAGATGGCCTCTTTATGATCAATAATGAACAATAAATGAAGAACAATTTAATGAACATAATAAATAAAAGACAATAAATCAATGGAACAACTGTAGAGAATGTTCGAGTTAGAGAGCAGAGAATGCTCTTGTTCTTCTATTGAATATCATGTATGTTACAAAGTGACAAGGGTCCCCTTTGTATAGGAAGGGGAATCCCAACATAGTACAAAGATAAACAGCTGGTACAACTATTTAATGTCACGGTATGAACTTGTACTTTTTTGCAGACTTGGTCCACCTTAACCACGTGTCTTTTGAAAATTTTCCATTTTTTTATGATGGTCATCGATATACACTACCCGAGGTCGAACGTGGAGAATTCTCAATATGCCTCCTCCAGGAATACACCTCGGAGTCGAACCTCGAATTCTGCTCTGATATAATCGAGGTCGAGGCTCGAAATATTGTGGAAGCCCTAAAATCGGCCTTCCCGGTTTCACCGTATACACAATTGCCGAAAGATAATGGATCTTATAGTAAAGATCAGGTTGATTCAACTTTTCAAGATATAATTTAGTATACTCTCTCCACTAAAACTAATTTCAAGAGAAGTTTATGGTCAAATGAATAATTCAAGTTGTTTGAGCTAACACGTAATTGTCATTATTGTTGTAGCACGGTCAACCGAACAATTTCAAGTAGTAGATGCGGAGAAAAGTTAGATCCTTAACTAATCTTGTGCAATCAAAAACTTAAAGGTCTTCGTTTTTATTTCAGTTTTTGCACTCTAACTCGTAACCAACTTGTTAGTATAATTTATCAAGTGAAAAGTAACAATCGATATTTCATGATATTGCAAAATTTTTGATTTACCGAGTTCTGAAAAATACAAAAGAAAACAAAATTCAATAATTTAAAATCGTCGAACTGTTTACCCGTACCTTAAAATTTTGCACAAGAACCAAACTCTAGTGACAAACCTTGAAAAGGCAAAATTTAATTATTCCGCATCAAGAAGCAAAGTAGAAATGAATTATTAAAAAGAGATAAACCTGGAGCACATGACTAAATCAAATAGAAGCATAAATCCATGTAAAACAGAGAAACACAAAAGAAAAATCATAGAGCGAAGAAAAGATATACAATAAACCAAACAGAAGAGTTTGCATGCAAAAGAATACAAAGAAAATAGCACAAGTGAAACGCAAAAGAGAGAAGGCAAAGAGACTGACATTGTCACGATTTAAATTCACGTGATTGACATTTGGTACACAACCTGATCCAAATGAAGCAACCAAGATGATATATCCAGACCATATGCATGGAAAATCAATTAATCGTGAATCCATTTGAAAATCATATGCATTTTCAAATCAAATCGTAATGGGGTATTATCATTTTTATAGAAACTATTTATATATGATAGTCCAAAAAGTCTATAAAACATATATAATTTTTGTATATAACAAACAGAATGTGTATGTGTATATATATATATATATATATATATAAATTTTATACATTTTTTCAAATATTATTTTTACAATGACTGTAAATGTTATTTTTTCAAATATTTTTAAATGTGAAACCATACATGAAATATTTATTAAGAGTAACGAAATCAAAATAAACAAAAAGTTCTTTCATGTATGTCATGAACATTCTACTATTACAATCCAACACAACTTTCTTGGAGCCTATATACCAAAGATTATAGCTAAATACTTGGGACAAGCTCCAACTAAAAGAAAAAAAAAAAACATAGCAGCTAGCACGAAATGAAAATGGTGTCTCACCGTATATCTTGGGAGGAGAGTCTCTCCA
The DNA here is from genome assembly GCA_005239525.1 of Nicotiana knightiana. Lineage (NCBI taxonomy): Eukaryota > Viridiplantae > Streptophyta > Magnoliopsida > Solanales > Solanaceae > Nicotiana > Nicotiana knightiana. Next base: position 107,828 of record ML427312.1, on the reverse strand, counting down.
TGGACCCTAATTCACTTTCAATAAACCTCGTGCATATGTTATTATTTCTAAGTGATACTTGTTTACCAGTAAAATGATACAATTGAATGTATACGTAGTTTCTAGACAAGTGAATTAATTTGATCCTGAAATAATGAAATAGTTGAAGAATTATACAATACTTAGCTTTGAAATGTAGATGAAACAACAGAGATGACAATTTCGGGAACAAGGTTTCAGGGCACAACAATGATGAAATCAAAAAATGAGAAAGTAAAATTGTAATAAGCTCTGTATAAAATATAGTGTAAGTTAGCCAAAAAATTTGTGTTCTTTACAATGATAATTGGGCTCACTATTTATAGTTGTGTCTAGGGATGGAGGTACTAGGATTGTGCCTTCCTTTAATGTCAATTATGAGGGTCATTCATGAAGATGTAATGGTGAACATAAAACCAAAATTCTCTATAACGGGTCGTCACTCTTAATGCTCCAGAATATTCTTTATTAAATACCACCAGACGCAGAGCATTTAATACACATTTATGAACGTTATCTTTTCCGGTGACAAGCGGAATAGCTGCGTTTGGCTTTCGGCCATCCCCGACTTGGGTTCCACGTATCTTTCCTTCAGGTGACCACGTGTCATATCATATTTACCCTATACAGATAGTCCCTCTATTTTCCGGTGATATAACTTTGTGTTACCGAGAAGTTGGTAGAAACACTCTTTTGGCGGGAATTACTATAAACCCCTCTGAATGTTGCTGACCGTTGATTAGACGCACATCTCTCCGCATTTAATGCCCCGAACACGCGTTATCCCACGATTCAGCACAGCTTTTGCTGATTATCGAGGTAATCATTGGCATGAATTTAGCCGGCAAAATTTTACTTATATGCATCATCCTTCTCATATGCACTGTATAATTTCTTGAGCTTCTGATTTGCATCTTTGTTTTCCATCTTTTCTCTAATTCTATTCAAACAAAAAACTTTTTCCTTCTTTTATTCAATGGCTTCTTCTTTAAAGCGCGTTGTTATGCAAAGAATAAGAACAAAGTTGAAGACGCTGCTCCTCCAACGGTGGGTTCCATCATCCCTAGAAGTCTTATACCATAAAAGACTTCGAAGAGAAATTCCCCACTGCTAACCCTCATACATGGGCTGTCAGTAGGTATCCTTCTTCCATTCGTCCTTCCAATATCCCTGTTGTGAAGGAAGACTGCCGCTGCCATGAGTTAGATATTATTGCTCCTGATCTATCAGAGCGAGTGACCCTTCCCAAGGAGGACTTTACATATTTTTACACGTATCCCTTTACTTTGGGTGTGTTTTCTTTGAGTGGGGAGCTAGATTCCGTGATTGCGGAATTTTGCCTCCGCTACCAAGTATATTTGGCACAAGTAAGTCCTTCTATATGAAGGACGGTCGCCTGCCTTCGGCATTTGTGCTAGGAGACTGGAGAAGAGCTAACCTTAGCTCGTATGATGAATCTCTACTCTCCCAATATTTTCCGTGAGGGAATGATAAACCTTTGGAAACATGGACACCATGCTCTGTTGACCAGCATGGATGATGATAACGAGCGTGGGTAGATGGAACAGTTCGTTGCAGTTGCCATCGATAATATCATTCCGACAATGGCTTCATCCTTTCCGGCTGCTTGGAACCGTACTCGTAAGATCTTCAATTAATATTTCTTTTTACTAGATATCCCTTTATGGATGTATTGACTTTTCACTATTCGCATGTTTCAGCAACTCGATGGATCCTGCCGGTGGTGGAAGGCCTAGACCGTGGATTCAGAAGATCTTGGACGTTACGACGCCCGAAACTCGTTGTGGAAAGAATTGGCCCTTAAATATGGGTAGAAGGGCAAAAATCATGGTTATTTAAAGTTACCTTAGTTCCACTTTTTATGTGAAGAACTTGGTTGAACCTTTCTGACTTGTTTATGAAATTAGGTCTACCCACGAGCTCTGTTGCTATCCCCGAGGAGGACGTCTTTACTGATCATGTTGATGCAGCAAGGCTGCTTCAGGAGGCACTTACTTGAACAGGAATCTCCGGGCCTGTTTCGGGCACAAATGCTTCTTTACGGAGTCCCTGCCATAGGATAAACAACCAAATAAAAGACATTCCTCCGCGGCTGTCAAGATCTGAACTTCCCACCTTCGAGACCGTGAAGACGCCTAACATTTCACTTGCTAGGCAAGCCAATGTTAGAGGATTTTTAAGCCAGTTTTAATCAATTTCAATAAGTAAAATCAATTAAGATTAAATGAAGCTAAAACTAGTGCGAAATAACATGAGAAACCAATAATATCTAAGTACAACCCGGATCTGGAGTCACAATTCACGAGCTTCTAGAATCTCTACAAACAGGGTTTGAAATAAATACAACTTTCTTGAACGAAAAGAACAGTAAAATAGGGGAAGCGGAAGGTGACGAGCTTGAAACACACACTAAACTATAATCGCTAGTCGAATATAGTAAAATGTAATATCGTATCCACATGGATTGAGATTAAATAATATTTTTGTAGTTTATAGCTCGATTGCCATCCAAGATGATCAACAGTTGAGAATTATGCGATTTAAACTAAAATTAACTAAGAATCTAAACTATTGACTAGTGACAAACAACGCAAGTAATAAGCAAAGAAGGATATCAATTGGGAGAAAATAGGGTTGATAGGATAGGTGCAAGATAAATGTTTGGGATAACTCTAGATAATTCACTTCTAATATTCAAGTGAGTTTCCCGAATTCACTTGATTATTAATTCATTTATTTAACAGAAACTCCTCTCTCGATTAAGTCTCAACCTCACAAGATGAACCAATTTTAAGCACATGAAGATATGCAAGAATTCGTAGGGATTGATCTTTAGGAGTACCCCTCTCGATTATCCTCCTAACTAAGTTTAATCAACAATTCAGCTAGACTCTTCCGATTACTAAGAATTAATTAATGACTTCCACCAACAAAGTATAATGCAACAATATTACAAGTTATGCCTCTCTCGATTACATGAACAAGTGAATAAAGATACAACAGTTAAAACATTCAAAAGGATTCAATACGTAAAACTTGAGTTAATTATCCATAAACAAGTATCAAAACACCAAATCCATCAAACCCTAAAGAGAATTACTCCATAATGGAGTAATTCATCATAAATATAAAGAAAAGCATAAAACGATCCAAACTCTTGTCTTGAGTGAGGATTGAATAATGAATTTCTTGTGCTTTCTCTTCTCCACCTTCTCTCTAATCTCCTTAAGTCTTAGATGTGTCAAAAAGTTCAGAAAATATATTTTCTCCATGTATTTATACCAAGTAGGGTCGGGCCAAGAAGAAATTCCCTTTGCGGAGTCGAAATAGGATAAATTACAAAAATTTTGCTTTTCATGCATTGCACAACGCGTAGCGGGGTGCGTAGCATTAGTGCTTTTTCCTGAGAGACCCCAAAAACCCAGTCTCTGAAGTTTGCTATTTTCTGACAGATTTTTACACTAATGTGTCGCACTGTGCGTCGTCTAGTGCGTCGTACTATTTGGGAATTTGGGAAAATGCAGAACATAAAAGTTGTATACCGTTGAATTATCTTTCCAACGATATATTGTGGAGTCCAAACAGAGTATTGAGAAAAAAATTATGTGCAGTTTACTGGAAACTGCGCAATATGGTTGCTTGATTTTTCGTTTTTTTCCACTATCATCTGTTGATCCCCGAACTCGATCCCGTCTTAACTCCTTGGGATTTTACTCATACCTCAAAGCTCCAAATAACTTTAATTCATTCTATAATATCTACATAGAATCACTCGTACAAGGCATAAAGCACATAACTAGTGCAAAACACTAGCGATTAAAGATCAAACTCAATTAAAGTGCAGTAAATTAGAGTGCGATAAGCGACTAAAACATGAGATTATAGCCTACCATCAGAAGTGGACTTCAAGGTCTGCGGACGCCAGCAAATCTACCTCGAGTCTCCAAAGCAAATCCGAGCTGAAATGCCTCACAGACAGCTGAGACCAGTATCAAAATCTGCCCAAGAAGTGCAGAATGTAGTATGAGTACAACCGACCCAATGTACTCCGTAAGTGTCGAGCCTAACCTCGATGAGGTAGAGACGAGGCTATGACAAGACACCCACGTAAAATGTACCTATGCAGATAACAATATACGTGCAACATAACAAGTAAAAGCTAAACATGTGATTTTGGGAGGGAACATGTGAAAGAGGATACAAGTTACGATAAATACCACAAGGAATGATAACAAGAAACAGTCAATAAGCCTTTAACCATCAAAACGAATAAACGTAATGAACAAAACTGCACGGCATCACCCTTCGTGCTTTTACTCTCAACCTCACTATGAAACAATAATATCGGCACGACATCACCCTTCGTGCTTTTACTCTAAACCTCACTATGAAACAATAATAATGGCACGACATCACCCTTTGTGTTTTTACTCTCACTATCATCATAAATCAATAAATACGGCACGACATCACCCTTTATGCATTAACACTCTCATATGGAACGCATCACCCTTCGTGCATTAACACTCTCCCTTACCATGTAATAGTGAACATATAACAAAAGCGAGATAGAATAAGCAAGAACTAGCCTCACATCAACAATGTTTCCACAACACCAACCTCAACTTCGGAAAACAATACCCAATTATCTCAAATAGCTCATAAGTGCGAAAAGAACGATCAATTTAGTAATTAACTAGTCTAAGCATGGATATCATAATCAAAGAAATAAATAAATTACAAGAAAACAAGTCCCACCCACATGCTTTGACCCCACCAAAACGCGTAAGTACTCGTCACCTCACATATACGTTGTACCCAACATCTAAACATGTAGCAACTAGGCAAATAAGTCATAATCCCTCAAGTCAAGGTTAACCACGACACTTACCTCGCTCCAAAGACCAACTTAAAGTTCGACCACAGATTTGCCTTTCGATCAAGCCTCCGAACCAATCAAATCTTGCAAATTATCAACCAAATGATTCAAAATAAGCCTTAGGAACTACCAACGAATAAAAAGGGTTCAATTTAGGTCATTATTGAAAAAGTCAACAAAAATCAACTCCCGGGCCTACTCGGTCCAAACCCGAAATTCGGACCAAAACCCGATTACCCATTCACCCCCAGCCCGATTATGTAATTTGTTTCGAAATTCGACCTCAATTTGAGGTCTAAATTCCAATTTTACAGAATCCCTAATTCTTCCCAAACCCCCAATTTCCACCATGAAAATCCTCAATTTTAGGTTGAAATCTTATGAACTGTAATGAAAGATTGAAAGAAAATAGGTTAGAATCATTTACCAATGAATTGGGGAGGAAGTGCTCTTGGGAAAATCGCCTCTAAGGTTTTCTAGGTTTGAAAGTTTAAGAAATGAGAGAAATCCTGTCTAACTCAGTTTTTGACCAGTTGCAGATGTAGCAATTGCGACTTGCGAACCCGAAAATGCGAGATTTTCTTCACAAATGCGAAGTCCCAGCAGTTTTTTCTATCATTGCAATTGCAAACAGTGGCTATCCCACAAATGCGACCATTTGATCGCATATGCAAACACTGTCCCCCCAGCCCCACTTCGCAATTGGGAAGAGTATGGTCACAAATGCGAACCTATGGTCCCCAGCTATTCTTCACAATTACGAGGAATTAGCTTGCAATTGAGAACCTAACAGGAGTTCTACAACGTCGCAAATGCGAGGCCTGACCTTGCAATTACGAGGTCTGAGGTCTGCATCAGAACTGAAGCACACCAGCTATGTTTTCTAAGTCCAAATCACTCCGTAGCATATCTAAAACTCACCCGAACCCTTGGGACTCCAAACCAAATATTCACATAAGTCTAGAAACGTCATATGAACTTGCTCGCGTGATCAAATTGCTATAATAACACCTAGAACTATGAATCGGACACCAAAATCAAATGAAATTTCAAGAAACTTTAGAACTTCTATTTTAACGATCGGACATCTGAATCACGTTAAACCAACTCCAGTTCTCACCAAATTTGATAGACAAGTCACAAATATAGTAATGAACCTTTACCGGGTTCCAGAATCAAAATATGGACCCAGTATCAACAAAGTCAAACATTGGTCAAACCTTCTAAGTCATTAAGCCTTTAAACTTTCAAATTTCGAAAAAAAAATGATAACTCGAACTAAAGACCTCCGAATTTGATTCCGGGTACACGCCCAAGTCCCAAATCATGATACTGACCCATCGAGACCATCAAAACACGAATCTGGGTCTGTTTGCCTAAAATGTTGATCGAAGTCAACTCAAACAAATTTTAAGGCAATTTTTCATATTTTATCAATTTTTAACATAAAAGTTTTCTAAAAAAACACCCAGACTACGTACGTAAATCGAGGAAGTCTAAAATGAGATATTTGAGGTTTCTAAACACGAAATTAGGGTTTAAAACTCTAGATGAACTATCGGGTCATCACATTCTCCACCTCTAAAATAACCGTTCGTCCTCGGACTGACATAGAAAAGTACCTGGACTGGTGAAAAGATGTGGATATCTACTCCGCATGTCCAAATCGGACTCCCAAGTAGCTGTCTCCACGGTCTGACCTCTCCCCTGCACTCTAATCTAAGGATAACTCTTAGACCTCAAATGTTGAACCTGCCGGGCTAGAATAGCCACCGGCTCCTCCTCATAAGTCAAATATTTGTCCAATTGGGCTGAGCTGAAATCTAACATATGGGATGAATCACCGTGATACTTCTAGAGCATGGACACATGGAACACCGAATGAACTGCTGATAAACCAGGTGGCAATGCAATCTTGTAAGCCACCTCACCCACTCTCTCCAGAATCTCAAAGGGTCTGATGTACCTAGGGATTAACTTGCCCTTCTTTCCGAACCTCATCAAACCCTTCTTGGGTGAAACCCATAGCAATACCCTCTCTCTAACCATGAATGCAACATCACGAACTCTATGGTCGGCATAACTCTTCTGCATGGACTGAGCTGTGCGAAGTCGATCCTGAATAATCTTGACCTTATCCAAGGCATCCTGTACCAAATATGTACCTAACAACCGAGCCTCCCCCTGCTCAAACCATCCAACTAGTGAACGACACCGCCTCCCGTATAATGCCTTAGAGGGGGCCATCTGAATGCTCGACTGGTAGCTGTTGTTGTAGGCAAACTCCGCAAGTGGAAAGAACTGATCCCACGAACCCCCAAAATATATAGCATGAGCGCAGAGCATATCCTCCAATATCTTAATAATGCGCTCGGACTGTCTGTCCGTCTGAGGATGAAATGTTGTGCTCAACTCAACCTGCGTGCCCAACTCATGATGTACTGCTCTCCAAAAGAACGAGGTGAACTATGTACCTCGATCGGAAATGATAGACACCGGCACACCGTGAAGAAGGATGATCTCGCAGATGTAGATCTCAGCCAACCGCTCCGAAGAATAGGTAATTGCCACATGGATGAAATGCGTTGACTTGGTCATCCTGTCCACAATAAACCATACCGCATCGAACTTTCACTAAGTCTGTGGGAGCCCAACAACAAAATCCATAGTGATACACTCCCACTTCCACTCAGGAATCTTTAACTTCTGAAGCAAACCACCAGATCTCTGATGCTCACACTTTACTTGCTGACAATTTAGACACCGAGCTACATAAGCAACTATATCCTTCTTCATCCTTCTCCACCAGTAATGCTGCCACAAGTCTTGATACATCTTGGCGGCACCCTAATGAATAGAATACCGGGAACTGTGGGCCTCCTCAAGAATCAACTCACGAAGTCCATCTACATTGATCACACAAATACGCCCCTGCATTATAGAAACTCCATCCTCTCCAATAGTAACCTGCTTGGCAACACCGTGTCTCACTGTATCTCTAAGGACAAGCAAATAAAGGTCATCATACTGTTGCTCCCTGATATGCTCAAACAAGGAAGACCGAGCGATTGTACAAGCTAGAACACAACTGGGCTCTGAAACATCCAATCTCACGAACTGATTGGCCAAAGACTGAACATATGATGCAAGCGATCTCTCACCGACTAGAATGTACGCAAGGCTGCCCATACTCGCTGCCTTTCTACTCGAAGCACCGGCCACCACATTGGCCTTCCCAGGATGATACAAGATGGTGATATCATAGTCTTTCAATAGCTCCAGCCACCTCTTCTGCCTCAAAATGATATCCTTTTGTTTGAACAAATACTGAAGGCTCCGATGATCCGTGAAAAGCTCACACGACACGCAGTAAAGATAGTGCCTTCAAATCTTCAGCGCATGAACAATGGCTGCCAGCTCCAAGTCATGGACATGGTAATTCTTCTCATGAACCTTCAACTGTTGCGATGCATATGCAATCACTCTTCCATCGTGCATCAATACTGCACCTAGCCTGACACAGGATGCATCAAAATATACCGTAATCCTGAACATTGAGGCAACACCAACACTGGCGATGTAGTCAAAGTATTCTTGAGCTTCTGAAAGTCTCGCCTCACACTCGTCTGACTATTTGAACGGGGCACCCTACTGGGTCAATCTCGTCAATGGGGCTGCTTTGGACAAAAACCCCTCCACAAACCGATGATAATAACCCGCCAAACCCAAGAAACTCAGGATCTCCGTAGCTGAAGTGAGTCTAGAAAAATTCTGAAGTACCTCAATCTTCTTAGGATCCACCCGAATGCCCTCTGCCGATACGACGTGCCCCAAGAAAGCGACTGAACCCAATCAAACTTGCACTTTGAAAACTTGGCATATAACTAGTTGCCTCCTAGAGTTTAAAGCACAATCTAAAGATGTTGCTTGTGCTCTTCTCGACCGGGGGAATAGATCAAGATATCGCCAATAAATACAATCACAAAGGAATCCAAATAGGGATTGAACACCCGATTCATCAAATCCATAAATGTTTTTAGGGCATTCCTCAACCCAAATGGCATCACAAAAAACTCATAATGCCCGTACCGAGTCCAAAATGTTGTCTTAGGGACATCAGATGCCCTAATTCTCAACTAATGGTAGCCAGACCTCAAATCAATCTTCGAAAACACCTAGGCACCCTGAAGTTGATCAAATAAGTCAACAATCCTTGGCAATGGATACTTGTTCTTGATGGTGACTGTGTTCAACTTCTGATAATCTATGCACATACTCATCGATCCATCCTTCTTCTTCACAAACAACACAGGTGCACCCAAGGGCGAGACACTAGGCCTAATGAATCCCTTATCAAGTAAATCTTGCAACTGCTCCTTCAATTCATTCAACTCTAGCGGGGCCATATGGTATGGCAAAATAGAAATGAGCTGAGTGCCCGGAGTCAAATCAATACATAAGTCAATATCTCTGTCGGGTAGCATCCCCGGCAGATCTGTAGGAAATACCTCTGGAAACTCACGAACAACTGGTACTGAATCCATGGAAGGAACCTACGTACTAGAATCGCGGAAATAAGACAATTAAGATAGATACCCCTTCTAGACCATATGCCAAGCCTTCACATAAGAGATAACCCTGCTGGTAGAATGGCCAAAATTCCCCCTCCACTCTAATCGAGGAAACCCCGGCAAGGCTAAGGTTACCGTCTTGGCATGACAATCCAATATAGCATGATAAGGTGACAGCCAATCCATACCCACGATGACATCAAAATCTACCATATCAAGAAGTAGGAGATCTACGCTAGTCTCGAGACTCCCAATAGTAACCACACATGTATGGTAGACACGGTCTACAACAATAAAATCTCCCACGAGTGTGGACACATACACATGAGCACTCAAAGAATCACGAGGCACAACCAGATACAAAGCAAAATAGGATGACATGTAGGAATAAGTAGAGCCCGGATCAAATAGAACTGAAGCATCCTTATGGAAAACTGAAACAATACCTGTGATAACAGTGTCAGATGACTGGCCTCAGGCATGGCTAGGAAAGGATAACATTAGGGCTTGGCCCCACCACTCTGAACCACGTCCTTAGGATGAACTCTGATTGGCTTACCTCCACCTCTAACAGCCTGAACTCTACCTCTAACAGTCTGACCTCTACCTATGGCTGCCTGACCCCTGCCTCTGGCCGGGTGAGCAGGCGTTGTAAAAACTGGCGCCGGAACCATGGCACGAGAACCCTGCTGCTGTGAGCTGCCCAGTGCCCGAGGGAAAAATATAGCAATGTGCCTCGGGTCACCATGTATAAAAGGACCTCAGTTGCTGTGGTGGCTTACCCCGAAACTGACCTTGTTGACCTGAGTAACCACCCTGAAAACTCTGGAGCGGAGGTGTACTAATAGGAGCTGGTGGTGCACTGTAGGCTAGTTGATCGTGATGAGACATATGAGGGTTGCGACCACCTGAAGCGCTGTGATATGCCTGGAGTGCTGAATAAAACGGCTATCCCTACCTCTAAACGAGGAGCCACTGAACCCATGAAATGATGAGTCCTCTTATCAGACCCCTGCGCCATCTCATGTGCAAGAACCACCTCGATCCTCCTGGCGACATTGGCAGCCGCTTGAAAAGATTTCTCACCCCCAGTCTCCTCGACCATATAAATCTTGATAGGGTGAGCAAGTCCATCTATAAACCTCATCACCCTCTCCCTCTAAGTAGGAAGCAAAAGAAGAGTCATACTGCCCTGCTAGAGACGCTCGAACAGCCGGTGGTAATTCTCTTTCAATGTGATAGGGAGGAACTTCTCTAGGAAGAGCTGAGAGAACTGGTCCCAAGTAAGAGAAGGCGACCCATCTGGTCTGGTCAACACGTAGTCCCTCCACCATTTCTTGGCGGAACCCTTCATCTAAAATACAGAAAAATCGACCACATTGGTCTCAACAATACCCATGTTTCGCAGCACCTCATGGAAGATGTCAGGATAGTCCTATGGGTCCTCTGAAGTTGCACCACGAAAGTGAACTGGAAAGAGATTAATAAACTTTTCCAATCTCCATAAAGCCTCAAAATACATGGCGGGTCCATCACCAGCCTGTGCCATAACAACCGGCTGAACTACCCCAACTGGCGGGGCTGATGGAGTCTGATACTAGGGAGCCATCTGCTCCGGAGTGTCAGTAGCGGGATTCTGTGCTCCTCCCCCAGCCTGAGAGATGGCTGGTCATAGGAAATGTACCGGCCTGGGCCACACTCTCCATAAGGCCCACCAAACGGAATAGAGCGTCCTAAAGCACTATGGTGGAGATGAACCCCTCCGGAACCTAAGCTGGTCCAACAGGTACAGTATGAGCTAGAACCTCCTCATCAAAATCCACCCGAGGCTCTACTGCTAGTGCTACTGCTCGAGCTCTAGACTGAGCTTTGCCTCGACCTCTAGCGCAACCTCGGCCTCGACCTCTGCCCCTCGTAGGAGCTGCCACTGGGGGCTCCGACTGTTGTCCAGCTGAAGACGTAATATGTGTTCTCTCCATCTGCGGGGGACAAGAATATAAGAGTTCAATCAGCAATGATAGAATAAAATCGCTTGATAGAGAAGAATAAAAGTAATTTTTTTCCCTAAACTTCATAGCCTCTGTAAGATAAGTACAAACGTCTCCATACCAATCCTCTAGACTCTACTAAGATTGCTCGTAACTTGTGAGACCTAGGAAACCTAGTGCTCTAATACAAACTTGTCACAACCCGGAATTCCTACCTTCGGGACCGTGATGACACCTAACATTTCACTTGCTAGGCAAGATAACGTTAGAGGATCTTTAAGACAATTTTAATCAATTTAAATAAGTAAAATCAATTAAGCTGAAATGAAGCTAAAACTGGTGCGGAATAACATAAGAAACCAATAATATCTAAGTACAACCGGATCTGGAGTTTCTAGATCTCTACAGACAGGGTTTGAAATAGATACAACTGTCTTGAACAAAAAGAATAGTAAAATAGGGGAAGCAGAAGGGGACTTCAAGGTGTGTAAACGCCAGCAGATATACCTCGAGTCTCCGAAAGCAAATTCAAGCTGAAACACCTCACGAACAGCTGGGACCAGTACCAAAATATGCACAAGAAGTGCAGAGTGTCGTATAAGTACAACCGACCTAATGTACTCCGTAAGTGCCGAGCCTAGCCTCGACGAGGTAGTGACGAGGCTATGACAAGACACCCAGGTAAAATAAACCCATCCAGATAATAATATACGTACAACATATCAACAAATAAAAGCTAAACATGTGATTTTTTTTTTGGGGGGGGGAGGGGACAAGCGAAAGGGGGTACAAGATACGATAAATATCACAGGGAATGATAATAAGAAACAATCAATAAGCCTTTAACCAGCAAAACGAACAAACATAATGAACAAAATTGCACGACATCACCCTTCGTGCTTTTACTCTCAACCTCACTATGAAACAATAATATCGGCACGACATCACCCTTAGTTCTTTTACTCTCACTTTCATCATAAATCAATAGATACGGCACGACATCACCCTTCGTGCATTAACACTCTTATATGGCACGACATCGCCCTTCGTGCATTAACACTCTCCCTTACCATGTAATAGTGAAAATATAACGAAAAAGGAGATATAATAAGCAAGAACTGGCCTCACATCAACAATTTTTCCACAACACCAACCTCAACTTTGGAAAACAATACTCAATTATCTCAAATAGCTTATAAGTGCAAAAAGAACGATCAATTTAGTAATTAACTAGTCTAAGCATGGATATCATGATTAAAGAAGGAAATAAATTACAAGAAAACAAATGCCACCCGCATGCTTTAACCCCACCACAACGCATAAGTACTCGTCACCTCGCAGATATATTGTAACCAACATCTAAACATGTTACAAATAGGCAAACAAGTCCTAATCTCTCAAGTCAAGGTTAACCACGACACTTACCTTGCTCCAAACACCAACTCAAAGCTCAACCACGGCTTTGCCTTTCGAACAAGCCTCCGAACAAACCAAATCTTCAAAATAAGCCAGGAACTACAAATGAATAAGGTTCAATTTATGTCATTATTGAAAAAGTCAATTCCAGGGCCCGCTTAGTCCAAACCCGAAATTCGGACCAAAACCTGATTACCCATTCACCCCCGAGCCCGGTTATGTAATTTGTTTCAAAATTGGACCTCAATTTAAGGTCTAAATTCCAATTTCACAAAAATTCCTAATTCTTCCCAAATCCCCAATTTTCACCATGAAAATCCTAGATTTTAGGTTGAAATATTATGTATTGAAAGATTGAAATAAAATAGGTTAGAATCATTTACCACTGAATTGGGGAAGAAGCGTTCTTGGGAAAATTTCCTCTAGGGTTCTCTAGGTTTGAAATTTTGAAGAAATGAGAGAAATCCCGTTTAACTCGATTTTTGACCAGTTGCAGATGTCGCAATTGCGACTTTGGGTTTGCAATTGCGAACCCGAAAGTGCGAGGTTTTCTTTGCAAATGTGAAGTCCCATCTTTCTGCTATTATCACAATTGCGATTATTTGTTCGCAATTGCGAATAGTGGCCATCCTGCAAATGCAACCATTTGATCGCAAATGCGAACACTGTCCCCTCAGCCCCACTTCGCAATTGCGAAGAGTATGGTCGAAAATGCTAACTTGTGGTGCCCAGTTAATCTTCAAATTGCGAGGAAGTAGCTCGGAATTTCGAACTTGACAGTAGTTCTGCAGTGTCGCAAATGCGAGGTCTGACCTCGCAATTGCGAGGTTTGAGGCCTACACTAGAACTAAAGCACACCAACTATGTTTTCTAAGTCCAAACCACTCTGTAGCCTATCCGAAACTCACCCGAGCCCTCGCGTCTCCAAACCAAATATGAACACAAGTCTAAAAACATCATACAAACTTGCTCGAGCGATCAAATCGCCTAAATAACACCTAGAACTATGAATCGGACACCAAAATCGAATGAAAATTTTTCAAGAAACTTTAGAACTTATATTATAACAACCGGGCGTACGAATCACGTCAAAAAACTTTGTTTCACACCAAATTTGACAGATAAGTTATAAATATAGTAATGAACCTATATCGGATTCTGGAACCAAAATATGGACCCGGTATCAACAAAATCAAATATTGGTCAAACCTTCTAAGTCACTAAGCCTTTGAACTTTCAAATTTTGAAAAAAATTATAACTCGAGCTAGGGACCTCTGAATTTGTACGCCCAAGTTCCAAATCATGATACAGACCAACTGAGACAATCAAAATATGGGTCCGGGTCCGTTTGTCCAAAATATTGACCCATGTCAACTCAAACGAATTTTTAAGGCAAAATTCCAAATTTATCAATTTTTAGCATAAAAGCTTTTCGGAAAAATACTCGGACTACACACGCAAATCGAGGAAGGATAAAATGAGATATTTGAGGTTTCAAACTCTAGATGACCTATAAGGTCATCACATCGGCCAGGGAAAAGAATAAGAGGGCAAAGACCGATGCCCCCGAGTCATCTCCGGTGGCGATGATGATTGGTCCTCCTTCCGGGCCGGTCATAGACAGCGTGATGATTGATGATGATGAAGAAGATAATGATAAGGGAGCTTCTCTACATAGAAGGTGACGATCCTCATCATCTGAACAGGATGCTCGTCCTGTAGATACAGTTACACCAATCAAGGACGATATCTCGGCACTTTGGGGAGAGTTTTATTTGGTAGATAATGCCAACTCCTGTTTTTGAGGCCCAATTGTTGTGTCCGGTACTGCGGGGCTGAGTACCAGATCCCTATCATCTATGGTTGGCGAGCATCCATCCACCAACACTGCATTTGATGTTGAGGCTTCTCACCATTCGACTCAATCGACTTCATCTCCACATTCACTAATGTCATCAACTGCAACATCATTCCCATCTTAATCCATTCTTCCGGCAGTAACTGCTACATCATCTCCCCCGGTTGCATCTGAAAACGGAGAGGGTGTTCCTCTTCCCCAGTCCCCAGTTCATGGGAATTTGGGCCAAAATTATGCTGCCCCTTCTGAAAATCCACAGGGGAGGAGAAATGTTACCTTTTCGATCTCTACCAGGTGCAACCTACTTTCTCGGCCGGTAGAGCTTGCTAACTATCTGAAGCCTTTAGCTTCATAGAAGGACTGGGAAAAGATTCAAGCACTCTCACGAGAGTGTTTGTTTAACAATGCCATGCACAATGCCGCAACAATGTGTTCCTTTCTTCCTTTGTTATTTCTTCTAATTTTGTATGAATGTATTCTAAATTTTACTTCTCTTGTTTTGTAGGCCAACTTTCTTACTTATGAGGGCCTCTAGAGATTTATTCGTGAGAAAGAGGAACTTACTTCTGAATGGAATCAACTTTTGGCGGAACGGTACCAGACTGTTCTCCGCCTCTCGGAACTGGAAACCAGAGCTAGATAGGTCGTTGTTTTGGAGGCTCGTTTGCATCAAAGAAATCAAGAGGTGGTAACCCTTCTCCAAGGAATTGGCCCGCTTAGGGTTAGATTTGATGAAGACAATGCCAAATAGGCTGAAGTCCAGGACGCCATTCTTGCTGCAACCGAGCGCGAGGGTTCTACTGCCGAAAAAGTGACTAACTTAGAAGCAACCTTGAACTCCAAAATTGAAGAGCTTGTTGATGTGGGGATGAAGCATGCCCAGTTAGAAGAGAAGTACAGGAAAACTATCGAGCACAACATGCTTTTAAGTTCAATTGTTCGTAAACTTGATGTTAGCCTCAGGTTTGTTAGTTTCACCTGGGAAAACCTTTCTGCTAAGGTTACCCAACCGAAAGAAGAACTTAAGCGTCGAGCGGTTTCCCTCATTTTTGAAAGAACTTACGCCATGTACAACATGAGGAGAAAAAACTTGGAAGGGCCAAAGCAGGTATCATTGACTTCAATGTCAAAATTTCTAAGGCCCAAAAGCTTGAGTTGGCTGCTAAAAATGGACTCCCGGCGCAGTCTGATGCTCATGGTTCTTCTGGTTCTGGTTTCGAATTTTTGGGAATTGAAGAGGAATCGGAGGGCGGCGATGCTGAATACCAAACTGGGGAAAACGTCGAGCCATCGGTGGACCCACCTACTTTTCCCAGGGATGCTGACACTTCTTTTCCTCCTGGTTCCGGAGATACTGCAATTTAGCTTTTCTTTCTTTTTTTCCCATTTTGTACTTTTGGCACGTTCTTGTAAATAGAGATATATTTCTGCTCAAGTATTGTTTGAGTCTTACTTTTGTTTTAATATCCACGCAATTCTTTAACCTTTGCATTTGCTTAAGAATTTTGCGTACATTTTTCTGTTCACACTTCACTATGTGTAGTCTCGGATGCATTTTCCTTGAAGTACTTTGGTTCTAAGCATTATCCCTTTTACGTGAGGGTTTCTATAAGTATTTGTGCAAGTTTACATTTTGCGTCCTTTTGTATACGTCTTCGGGTGCATATTTCCCTAAAGGCATTTTGATTTCGGGCATAAAATCTTCTGAAACCAACCCTTTACGTGAAGGTTTTCCTAAGAGAGGGCCCTCTTATGTTTACGATGCTCTTGTAGAGGACGTCTCCTGCTCATTATGACATTAACATTTGAAGTACTTGTTTAACTTTCAAATGTTATAGTTGTTGATACCCAATTTCGCTCTCATATTTTTTAAATAAGTATATATACTTTCAAAATGTCATTTAACATCATTACTTAATTTATAAGAGTTATAAAAATAATTTTTATGATTTTCCATAATTTAAGAGCTTTAAAATTGATTTTCTTGCATTTAAATTACTTGATTATATATTAATTATCTCTTTAAATTATTTTATGATGATGTAATCATCCAAATTTTTTATTTGTATCCATATATATGCTTCATAATATTTTAATTTATCTTATATAATTATATTTGTATTTTAAAGATATTTTACATAATTTTACAATAATAGCCTATATTCTATACATAATTATATTTATTATTATTTATACTAAAATAGCATTTTATACTTTTATAATGTCAAGCTAGTAGCTAAATTATTTTACTGCATAAGTGATGTTTTTATTATTTATTAATTTCTTTTATAAAGTATTTTTAAAACAATTTTGCATATTTAATTTATAGCCCCAACATAGGGATAATTTCGGACCAAATTTGGCCCAACTCCTTAGTCCAACGCCCCAGCCCAATCCAAATGACCCCTGTGACGAACCCGGTCGCGACCCGTCTAAGGACCCGCCCTGCTCCCCTTTCTATCTTGGCCATTGATCTCAAATGATCAACGGCCCCTAATAAACTAATCCTTTTCCATATACCCCTCCCCTCTAAAAAATACCCATTCCTCACAGCAACCGCCTATGTAAGCTCTCAAACCCTCCCCTCACTTCACAAACCCTAGCAGCCTCCCTAAATCTTCTCTGAAACCGATCAAATCATGGATTCTTTTTGTGATTCTCTTACCTTTTACGTGTTACCTCATTGCTACTTACAAGATTATGGCGTTTCATAGTATTTGCCTCACTTTTGGAAAATACCAGTCTCTGAATCAAGGAAAATCAGTATCACCCTTCAAGATTTGAACGATGTGTCGTCTATATGCATCACGACAAGGTTATATGGGTCTGATTCACAAAGATCCTCAGCCAATTTTTGATTCTTGTCAGATTAGAGTTTTCCTGATTCTTTTTCCTAATTTGTTTCTTAAATGATTCTGCATGATCTCCCTTCCTTATTTATGTTTGATTTATTATGTTTCCTTGTTTAGATGCTTTATTTTGACTACTATATAAACCCCTCCCCTATCTCCCCCTTAGGACGGACTTTAATCGCTAAAAAATACTACTGTCTTTCTTGTTCTTTCTTGTCTTACACTATTCTGAGGTTCAAATTTTGGCCGACTGGAAGCCAAGGCCACCAGAATTTGATTCTCAAACCTTTTTGAGTCTGAGCACTGCCCGGGGTTCATTTGAAACCCTTGGGAACTGACACACTGAGATTCCTTAGCTCTAATATTCGTTTTCTATTAACATTGAAGTGTTGCCGAAATCACTCTTCATGTTTACTTATTCTTCTGTAACTGGTAATGTATCTATGACTCTTGCAATTTCATTTTCTTTCTATTTGTATTCCTGTTGTGCATATCTATATCTCTAGGATTTTGTATGAACCAACATGCCATTATATGTTTTGAAGTTCTTCTTAAGGCTCTATGCCTTCTAGTAGTTCAGCCTACTTATTTTGATTCTGCCTTCTTAGGCATGCCTGCTAATGCCTATGCTCGAATGCTTGTTACTGTTGTTTATTCTTAGTTTGGTTTCTTGCCTTGTTTTGTACTATCGTGATAACTAACTCATGCCCAAAATGTGTTCCAATTCCTGTTAAGACATTCATGCCCAACCTATTATCTTTATGGAATTCCCCTATTAGCCATGATCATTTCCCATGCTATTTGTAACTCTATTGAGTTCTTGACTTGTTCAATCTTGTGTTACTCATTATCAACTGAGACCTTTAGAGTAGATACCATAACTAACACTTTTCCCATATATGTGACCAGCCAGCATAAGGTTTGATGCTTCTCTGATGTGAAGGTGACATATTCTGTTCACTACAAAATCTTCTGGTATTGTATTGATACTCAACTTGTTAAAAATTTCTCATTCTCGATTAAGTTCTGTTATGTTGTCTTCATTAAGCCTTCACGTTGGAACTTTTCATGTGAAGGCTATGCTACATTTGTTCTTGTCTATGACTCTATTATATTTTCATGCTTAAATTTTGTGTCTAAGGTTCTTTAGGCTAATTCTGAATCAGTTTACTTTTGAAACTCTTTCTTGGAATAGTTCACTATCCTATGACGGTCACTTTTGTTACTTTAGCTTTGTTTCTAAAATGCAAGCATGAATCTTCCTTGTGAACTTGTTTGTATTTCATGTATTCTTGTATATGTGTTTTGGCTGGAATTGTTGTTAGCCTTAGGAGTTAAGTATAAAAATTGTTATCAATTCCATGAGTATTTTCTCACCTGTAAGGCTGAATTGGGCATTCCATTGGTTAAGTAAGTTACTCATTTGGGCCTGGTATATTGGGTCTACTTTGGCCTGGAGGTCTGAAATGCAATGTTCGCATTTGAAGTTTGGGCATGATGTCCATGTAAAATTCTGAGCATATTTGAGGCCCAAATGTGTTACTGGGTTATTCTATATTTGTAACTGGTCTGGAGCTTTGTTCAATATGGTCTATAATAACCTGTAAAACTGAATAATGGAGAATTAGTGAAATTGGGGGAAACAGGTACATTCTAATGCTTGCATAAAAGGGTAGAAACGTGCCTATAGGGTCTACGTGGTCTATTTTCTATATTGTTCAACATGCCTTATATGCTATTTAATTTCATGTGTAGAAAGTATGCTTAAAGGAACCACACACACGCTTCACTTCATTTGTCAAATATGTTACACTTGGTTCTATGTCTACTATTCAACACTCTTAGATAACATGTTTATAAGATGCAGCAATGCAATACTTTTACTTACCTAGATACCATGACTACAGGATCTTAACTAATTAATAAACTACTTCATGTTGTTTTGTATTGGTTCACTTATATAGCATGCCTATAGGGATAAAGTGTTACAAAATCGAGACCATCTGACAGTTGTTAGAAATCATGCCCATAGGATGTTGATTGACGTTGCTAATCATGTGTTCTCAATGACTTCACTGCCTAATTATGAGATTATTAGAGATCATTCCTATAGGGATTGTCACCTGCCTAAGACACATGTCTATAAAAACCAGCATTAGTAATTCAGAATTATGAGACTATTTTCACTGCCTTATTACACAAAACGACTATATATCATGTCTATTGTAATGACCCGGCCGATCATTTTGAGAGTATTAGCCCGATCCTCTATTTACCACTTTTCTTGTATCTTTTTCTACTTATGTGACTTGCTGGGAGGTTTTGTTTTTGGTTTCTAAGTGAATTGGGACACTTAGTCCCTAAAACGGAAGCTTAAGTTTTAGGATTTTTACCGTAGTTGGAGTTGTGTGAAGATGGCTCCGGAATGAAGTTTCAATGATTCCGTTATCGGGGTTGGATTTCGATTTTGGAAGTTGGAGTAGGTACGTAATATCAATTATGACTTGTTTTAAAAATTTGAGGTCAATCAGACGTGTTTTGATAGGTTTCGGCATTGGTTGTGGAAGTTTGAAGTTTCAAAGTTTAATAAATTCGAATTGGAGTGTGATTCGTGTTTTTGTTATTGTTTGATGTGATTTGAGGGCTTGACTAAGTTCGTATGGTGTTTTAGTACTTGTTGGTATATTTGGTTGAGGTCCGGGGGCCTCGGGTGTGTTTCAGATTCATTTTAGACTTATGAGAATTGCTGAAGTTTTCAACTTATGGTATCATCGCACTTGCGGTGAATTTGACCGCAGGTACGGACACGTACGTACAGAAGAGAGTTGGCAGATGCGGCCCTAGTCTGGGTAGCCCATGGTTGGAGGTGCGACAAAAGGATCGCAAAAGCGGAGCCGCTCTTGTGAAGAAGTAATCGCAGAAGCGAGAGTCGAGCTGGATGAGGATTTCGCAGAAGTGGACAATTGTCCACTGGTGCACACACACAGGTGTGGCCACTTGATCGCAGAAGCGGACTCAGGTGTCTTAAGTCAATTCTGCAGATGCAGCATCGCAGGTGTGACCGAGGGTCAGCATGTGCGAGATCACTGGGAAGAAAAGGGGAAATTTCGAGGGTTTGATCTCATTTTTCATTTTAGGACTTTGAAAACTCGGAGTTGAGGCGATAATTTGAGGTATTTTTAGAGGAATCTATTGGGTAATGATTCTTAACTCGTCTTTTGTTATATCCCACTAATCTATCATTAACTTCACCTTCAAATTTAAGATTTGAGTTGAGAAATTTGGGGAAAAAGTGGGAAAATTCTTCAACCGAATATTTTGGTTTTGATTGAGATTTTGATATAGGATTTGAGTAATTTTGATATGAGTGAACTCGTGGTTGAATGGGTGTTCGTATTTTGTAATTTATACCCGATTCCGAGACGTGGGCCTGGGTAAACTTTTGGGGCAATTTTGAAGTTCTTGTTAAAGTCTAGACTTCATTAATTAGATTAGTTTATTATAGTTGTATTTATAGTATGTAACTGTTTTTTGCTAGATTTAGGCCATTCGGAGTCGGAAAGTCGAGGAAAAGGTGTTCTTGCTGATTGAGTGAGCTTGGCTCGAGGTAAGTGGCTTGCCTAACCTTGTGAGGGGGGAAATTCCCTTAGGATTTGGTACTGTTGTGATACTTCTGTGATATGTGAGCACCGTGTACGCGAGGTGACGAGTGCGTACACGGTCTAATTGTTGAAAAATCTGATTTTTACTGAGTGGTAACCTGTTACATCTTAATTGAGTTATACCAGCATGTGTAGTTATCATGCTTAGCCTAATATCACATGTCTACGTGTCTTAAATGCTTATTTGAATTTTGTGCAACATGCTTAGTTGAATTTCTATTTTTCCTTGATTTGTATCAGTCCTAAACTGTAGAGTTCTTGTTGTTAATTGTTGTTTCCATCAGTTTTGAGCTGTGTGTTTACTTTTGGGACTACGATGCGGTACCTCGGGAGATCCCCTTGCATATTTACTTTTGGGACTACGAGGCGGTACCTCGGGAGATCCCCTTGCATATTTACCTTTGGGACTACAAGAAGGTATCTCGGGAGTTCCCTTGTTGAGCATTTACTTTTGGGATTACGAGACGATATCTCGAGAGCGCCCCTGTTGTTTATCTCATTGTGCTTTGTTGTTATTTCTCCGTGAATTCTTTTAGTTAAATTATCAGTCTTTCTTCATGTTGTTTTATCTATTTTCTTATTATTATATCCTAGTAGGGGCCGAACCTAACCTCATCACTATTGTACCGAGGTTAGTCTTGGCACTTACTAGGTACCGTTGTGGTGTACTCATGCTACTCTTCTGCACAGGTTTTTTGTGGGTGCATATCCAGGTACCTCTTACCACCCCTCCATTAGCTGAGAGTACTTGTTGCTGCTACAGAGACTTCAAGGTATATCTACAGCGTCCGCAAACCTCGGAGTCCCCCGCCATTCCCTCTTATGTTGTTTTCTTTCTATATTCACCTTAGACTTTGATGTAAAAGACAATTAGTTATCTCCTAGAAGCTTGTGACTCATGACTACCGGGTTTTGGGAATATTGTTTATATTAGAGTGCTGGTTTACTTGTACATGCCGTGTTATTTTATCAGTATATAGTTATCTGTTGAAGCTTAGTTGTTAATTACTACTTTTATTTCCATTTTTCTGCAATTGTTAGGCTTACCAAGTTGTAGCGACTAGGTGCCGTCACGATGTCTTACAGAGGGAGAATTGAGTCGTGAGAAGTTGGTATCAGAGCTCTAGGTTCATATGTGTCATGAGTCACAAGCAGGTTTAGTAGAGTCTCGTGGATTAGAACAGAGACGTCTATACTTATCTTTGGGAGGTTATGGAACTATTAGGAAAATTACACTTCTTTGATTCCTTATCATACGAAATTGTTGGCTTCAAAATTCTAAATTTCTATCTTCTATTCTCACGGATGGTGAGGACACATACTAGAGGGTGCTCGGGGTTTTCTTGAGGAGTGTCACCGTATCCTCCGTACTATGGGTGTAGCGAGTCGAGTGGGGTTTCTTTCACTATGTTCCATCTTAGAGGAGCATCCTATCAGTGGTAGCGTGCTTATGAGTTGAGTAGTCCGGCTGAGGTAGCTTCACTTACATGGACTCAGTTCTTGGATATGTTCTTGAGGGAGTATTTTCCCCAGAGTCTTAGAGATGCATGGTGCGCGGAGTTTGAGCAGTTGCGTCAAGATTCTATGACTCTGTCAGAGTATGCGGTTCACTTCAGTAATTGGCTAGGCATGCACCAGCCTTAGTTGCTACAAATCGAGAGAGGGTATGTCGGTTTATCGAGAGGATCAACCCTAGTATCATGCTTAGCATAGACCGGGAGTTGGATATGGATATTGCATACTAGCAGGTTGTGGGAATTGCTAGGAGATTAGAGGGTATGCTTGCTCGGGAGAGAGAAGAGAGGGAGGCTAAGAGGTCTCGAGAGTCTAGCACTTATAGTGGTACTCATGCCCCAGCAGTAGCTCTTCATGGTAGGGGATATGTGAGTCACCCCATTTATTCAGCACTTCTAGAAGCTAGTGGTATTTCGGCCCCTCCTAGGCCCTAGGAACCTTATTATGCACCGCCAGTATCTAGTGCAACTCCTCCACGGGGTGGTTTCAACAGTCAGTCCAGTAGACCTGGGCCAAGCCATCTATACCCTCCGAGAGCTTGTTTTGAGTGCGGCGACACTCGCCATATGGTGAGGGATTTCTCAAGACTTAGGATGGGTGCACCTCTACAGACTTCTCAGGAACCGCGTGCCCCACCGGGTCCTCAGTATGATTACAACACTAGCTACCATTCCACCTGCTTAGCCAGCTCAAGGTGGAGGTTGGGCAGGTAGAGGTCGCCCTAGAGAGGGAGACCAGGCCAAATATTATTCTTTTCCTGCTCGTACAGAGGCATTTGCTTTCAACTCTGTCATTACAGGTATTGTTCTGGTCTTTCATAGAGATGCGTTGGTCTTATTTGATCCAGGCTCCACTTATTCCTATGTGTCCTCTTATTTTTCTCTGTATTTGGGCGTAGCCCGTGATTCATTGAGTTCTCCTGTTTATGTGTCCATATCTGTGGGAGATTCTATTATTGTTGACCGCGAGTATCGGTCGTGTTTGGTGGTTCTTAGTGGTTTTGAGACTAGAGCTGATTTATATTTCTTAGTATGGTAGATTTTGATATTATTTGGGCATGGACTGGTTGTCTCACCATTATGCTATTCTTGATTGTCACGCAAAGACCGTGACGATGGCTATTCCAGGATTACCATGATTAGAGTGGAGAGGTACCTTAGATTATACTCCCAGCAAAGTTATTTCATTTCTTAAAGCTCAAAGAATGGTTGAGAAGGGGTGTGACGCGTATCTAGCTTATGTGAGAGATGTCAGTATTGATACCCCTACAGTTGAGTCAGTTCCAGTAGTGAGAGATTATTCAGATGTATTCCCAGCTGATCTTCCGGGCATGCCGCCCGACAAGGATATTGACTTCCGTATTGATTTGTTTTCGGGCACTCAACCCATCTCTATTCCTCCATATCACATGGATCCTAATGAGTTGAAGGAGTTGAAGGAGCAGTTACATGAGTTGCTTGATAAGGGCTTCATTCGGCCCAGTGTGTCACCTTAGGGTGCTCCAGTCTTATTTGTGAAGAAGAAGGATGGTTATATGCGTACGTGCATTGATTATCGCCAGTCGAACAAAGTTACAGTTAAGAACAAGTATCCACTACCTCGTATTGATGACCTATTTGATCAGTTACTGGGTGCCAGGTGTTTTCCAAGATTGACTTGTATATAGGCTATCATCAGTTGAAGATTCAGGAGCCAGATATCCCAAGACTGATTTTAGGGCTCGGTATCGTCACTACGAGTTCCTTGTGATATCATTTGGCTGACCAACACCCCAGCAACATTCATGCACTTGATGCACAGTGTGTTCCGACCCTATCTTGAGATTTTTGTAATTATGTTTATTGATGACATTCTGGTGTACTCCTGGACTCGGGAGGATCATGAGCAGCACCTGAGGACTGTACTTCAGACCTTGAGAGAAAAGAAGTTATATGTAAAATTTTCAATGTGTGAGTTTTGGCTAGACTCAATGGCATTTTAAGGTCATGTAGTGTCGAGTGATGGGATAAAAGCGGATCCGAAGAAGGTGGAAGCAGTGTTGAGTTGGCCTAGATCATCCTCAGCTACGGAGATCCAGAGTTTCCTTGGTTTGGCGAGGTATTACCATCGATTGTATAGGGTTTCTCATCTATTGCAGCACCTATGACCAGGCTAACCCAGAAGGGTGCTCCGTTCAGGTGGACAGAGGAGTGTGAGGAGAGACTTCAAAAGCTCAAGATAGCCTTGACTACAACCCTAGTATTGGTATTTCCTACAGGTTTGGGGTCTTATATTGTATATTGTGATGCATCGCAAGATTGGTCTCGATGCGGTGTTGATGCAGGACGGTAGGGTGATTTTCTATGCATCGAGACAGCTGGAGGTGCATGAAAAGAACTATCCTATCTACGACCTTGAGTTAGCAGCTATTGTTCATCCTTGAAGATTTGGCGGCACTATTTGTATGAAGTCCCTTATTATATCTACACCGATCACCGGAGTTTGCAACAATACTTCAAACAGAAAGATATTAACTTGCGTCAGCGTGGTTGGAGCTGCTTAAGGATTATGATATCACCATTTTGTACAATCACGGGAAGGCCAATGTGGTGAACGATGCATTGAGTCGCCGGACGGAGAGTTTGGGGAGCTTATAGTATCTTCCCGTAGCAGTAAGGCCGTTGGCGTTGGATGTTCAGGCATTGGCCAACCAGTTTGTTAGATTGGATATGTTTGAGCCGAGTCGAGTGTTGGCTTATGTGGTCTCTCAGTATTCTTTTTATGACTGTATCAGGGAGCGTCAGTATGATGACCCCCATCTGCTTGTGCTTAAGGACACAGTTCAGCAGGGTGATGCTAAGGAGGTCACTATTGGAGATGATGGTACTTTGAGGATGCAGGGCAGGCTATGTGTGCCCAATGTAGATGGATTGCGTGAGTTGATTCTCCGAGAGGCTCACAGTTTGCGGTAATCCATTCATCTAGGTGTCGCGAAGATGTATCAGGACTTGATGTAGCATTATTGGTGGAGGAGAAAAAAGAAGGACATCATGGAGTATGTAACTTGGTGTCTAAATTGCAAGCAGGTGAAGTATAAGCATCAGCGGCCGGCTGGATTGCTTCAGAAGCTAGAGATTCTGGAGTGGAAATGGGAGCGGATCACTATGGATTTCGTTGTTGGGCTGCCACAGACTCAGAGGAAGTTTTATGCAATTTGGGTGATTGTGGATAGGCTGACCAAGTCAGCTCATTTCATTCCTGTGATGACTACTTATTCTTTCGAGCAGCTGACTCGAGTATATATCCGCGAGATTGTCAAGCTTCATGGCGTACTAGTATCTATCATCTCTGATCGAGGTACGCAGTTCAAGCAGTGGTTCTAAAGGTCCATATAGCATGAGTTGGGTACTCGGGTTGAGTTGAGCACACCATTTCACCCTCAGACGGACGGTCAGTCCAAGTGCACTATTCAGATACTAGAGGATATGCTCCGTGCGTGTGTGGTGGAGTTTGGAGGTTCTTAGGATCAGTTCTTTCCACTTGCAAAGTTTGCCTACAATAACAGTTATCAGTCGAGCATTCAGATGGCATCGTATGAGGCTTTGTATGGTAGGCAGTGTCGGTCTCCAGTAGGTTGGTTTGAGCCGGGCGAGGCTAGACTATTGGGTACAGAATTGGTTCAGGATGCTTTGGAAAAGGTTAAGGTGATTCAGGATCGACTTCGCACAGCCTTGTTCAGATAGAAGAGTTATGCGGATCGGAAGGTTCGTCGTGTTGCGTTCATGGTTGGAGATCGGGTCCTGCTCCAGGTGTCACCCATGAAGGTTGTTATGAGGTTCGGGAATAAGGGCAAGTTGAACCCAAGGTTTATAGGCCCATTCGAGGTACTGCGGCAAGTTGGGGAGGTTGCTTATGAGCTTGCCTTTCCTCCCAGTCTAGCAGGAGCTCATCCAGTATTCCATGTTTCTATGCATCGGAAGTATCACGATGATCCGTCTCATGTGTTGGAATTCAGCTCAGTGTCGTTGGACAAGGATTTATCTTATGTTGAGGAGCCGGTGGCTATTTTGAACATGTAGGTGCGAAAGCTGAGGTCAAAGAACATTGCTTCCGTGAAGGTTCAGTGGAGGGGTCAGCCAGTCGAGGAGGCGACTTGGGAGACCGAGCATGATATGCGCAACCATTATCCTAATCTTTTCACCACTTCAAGCATGTCTCTATGCTCGTTCGAGGACAAACGATTATTTTAAGAGGGGGAGGATGTAACGACCCAACCGGTCATTTTGCGAATATTATCCCCGATCCCTTAATTACTGCTTTCCCCATATCTTTTTCTGCTTATGTGACTTGATGAGAGGTTTTGTTTTTGGTTTCAGAGTGAATTGGGACACTTAGTCCCTAAAGTAGAAGCTTAAGTTCTAGGATTTTGACCGTAATTAGAATTGTGTGAAGACGGCTCTGGATTATAGTTTCGTCAATTCCGTTAGCTCCGTTGGGTGATTTTGGACTTAGGAGCTTATACGGATTGTGAATTGGAGGTCCGTAGCTGAATTAGGATTGAAATGGCGAAAGTTGATTTTTTGGGAAGTTTGACCGAGAGTGGGCTTTTTGATATTGGGGTCAGATTTCAATTCCAGAAGTTGGAGTAGGTCAGTAATGTCAATTATGACTTGTGTGCAAAATTTGAGGTCAATCGGACGTGTTTTGAAAGGTTTGGGCATCGGTTGTGGAAGTTTGAAGTTTCAAAGTTCAATAAGTTCGAATTGGAGTGTGATTCGTGTTTTTGTTGTTGTTTGATTTGATTTGAGGGCTCGACTAAGTTCATATGGTGTTTAAGGGCTTGTTGGTATATTTAGTTGAGGTCCCGGGGGCCTCGGGTATGTTTCAGATCATTTTTTGATTCGTTAGAATTGCTAAAGTTTTCAACTTTTGGTGTCATCGCACCTGTGGTGAGATTGACCGCAGGTACGGACACGCACGTGCAGAAGGGAGCTCGCAGATGCGGCCATGGTCTGGGTAGCCAGTGGTCGCAGGTGCGACAAAAGGTCTGTAGAAATGGAGCCGCTTCTGCGGAGAAGTGATCGCAGAAGTGGGAGTCGAGCTGGTTGAGGATTTCGCAGAAGTGGACAATTGTCCGCAGGTGCGGCCACTTGATCGCAGAAGCAGACCCAGGTGTCTTAAGCCAATTCCGCACCTGCGATGGAAATTCCGCGCGTGTGCCATCGCAGGTGCGATTGGGGTCCGCAGGTGCGAGATCACAAGGCAGAAAAGGGAAATTTCAAGGGTTTGATCTCATTTTTCATTTTGGGACTTTGAGAGCTCGGATTAAGGAGATAATTTGAGGGATTTTCAGAGGAAACTATTGGGTTATGATTCTTAACTCATTTTTGGTTATATTTCACTAATCTATCATTTATTTCACCTTCTAATTTAAGATTTGAGTTGAGAAATTTTGGGGGAAAGCGGGAAAGTTCTTCAACCGAATTTTTGGTTTTGATTGAGATTTTGATATCGGATTTGAATAATCACTACTAAAAAAAAGGCCTTTGGCGGAAATTATTAGCGACAATAAGGCAATTGCCGCTAATGAATTATTTAAGATGAAATATTAGCGGCACATGACCATTAGCCAGTAAAAGATATCCTTTTACCGACAATAAAAAAATTGCCACTAAAAGTCACTAATTAAAATTTAATTTTTTATTATCTTAACTTTCCCTCCGTACAAAAAGAAAATATTTTCCTCCAATTCTTTGGACAAGAAATTACATTCCCTCCAATTAGAAAACAATAGAAATCATATTTCCTTTAATCAAAGGGAAACTGAACGACAATCTCTTGAAAACATATTCCCTTTGATTGAAAGGGAAACTGAAACAAAACCTAACAATATCGCTGCCTCTGCCACGGTCTTCGGCCATCCCCAGGTAATTGTCTTCTTACCCAGTAGGTTCTTGCAATATATTTACAATTGATTTTGGGGTGATGCTACTCGATAATGCTCAATATTCGCTATCAATTGATCACGCCCAACTATGCCTTATAAAAAGGACTAAGTGGTCGTTGCAAATATAATCTGGTTAAACCGGAGTCGAATCCCACAGGGAATTAATGTACTAATCACAACATTTAGTTCACCAAAAATCCAAATAATCAACTTCCAACAAGATTGAATAATGACTTGAGTGTTTATTAACTAATAAAAAGGTAATTAAAAACTATAATTTTATTACTAAAAAAGCAACTATTGTAGACAAGATTAGGAAGATCTAGAGTTACGATTTCCCCGTTTATCGGAATCCTCCCTGCTACGCCTGCTACAAATTTGCCTAGATACTCTCTACTGGTCGTGAGCACTTTAGGTGTCGTAATTCTCTTCCGAGTAAATACAACAATTTACTAAATATATTCTTCCGAATTACGCTAGCTAGCACTAGTTTACCGCTCACTACTATCGCACCAAGATTTCGCTATTCCTAAACCCACCTTTAAACCATCTGTATTGATCCCTCATATACGTTAGGAGTGATGTTGTTCAACAATTACCTAAACGTGTACCCTTTTCCAAGTAATACACACTAAATAGGCATAGCCGATTGAGGGCCATTCAATCAACCACAATAACCCCGTAGTTGAATAAGTAGAGAAAATTCATAGCAAATTTATATCAAACACAACAAAGATTCATCCTCCAAGAGGTTCAATAAAACCCTAGAACAAAGAGTTTAGCTAGTCATAATTTTTTTCACAATCACAACATAAGAATTCATCATCAATGATAAAAAAAGGGAGAAAGAAAGATAAAAACTCGTTTCTAAATCTTCCATCTCGCTCCTTGCATACTATTTCCTTCAACGTTCTTCTAAAAACCAAGATACCTCTTTTTGGGCGAGTTGGGCTTCATATAGGCCAAGGATGGTCGCCTATGGAATTATAATTTTAGCCCTGGATATTTTTTCTCGGAAGGACGTGCGCGGCCGCGCACCTGGGCAGGTGACCGCGCATCTGACCGCGCAATTTATCTAGTTTTTTCCTGACTTGTGTGGCCCAGTGTGCAGCCGTGCACCTTGGCAATTTTCTGCGCTCTTCTTCCTTCTTCTTTTTAGGTGCTCTAACCTCCTTCGATCCTCAACCAGATTCCCAATTTATTCCATAAGCCTTTACTTGTCCTTCAATGCTCCATATTAGCTCCAAAATTCTCCTTAACTTTATCATAGCCCGGAATTGCTCCTACAAAGCATAAAATTCTCAATCATAGCAATTTATTATCATTTAACGCTCAAACGTCAATAAAGTGCAGCCAATTTAGAGTGCAAATAGTGGCCAAACTACATAATTATAGCCTACAATCAATACCCCATACTTAAACCATTGCTTGTACTCGAGCAATCAAACCACAGTCTACATAGACATAACTTCACTAAGCGACTTTCCTAACTCATCACACCAAGAATATTTCAGATAGATTAAGCACAGTAGTGTAACATGTTCACCTCAAGAGTTGACTCACAAGCACCACGCATTATTCCTAACATACTCACTTACTCTAACACGGAGGTCAAGAATTACCTTTAATTCATGAATCTAGTGCTTCCTCACAACAAAAGAGACTCGTTCCACAATTAATAAAATTCACGAACAATGAGGAACTTCAAAATAGACAGAATTCACTCACTCTCATAAATGATATTCATGTGCCACAAAGATGCTCCATAGGCTTGCCCGTAGTGTATTACTCTACTAATCGAGTTCATCCAGTCAAGGATCAAGTAGGACTTTTAACTGGTTGTAATGTAGGCTGCGGGACAGGTGGGATACATTTCTAAAAAAGAGTGACCAAAACCTCACTAAGCTCTTTAATACATACACTTTAGCAGCCAAAACCACACACTTATGTCAAACCGTACCCCACCTTCAAATCAATATACATTAACTCCTAATTATTTAAGCACACTTACATCAAGAGTCACCACTTATCAAGGAATATGTTTTTTTTTCTTTTTCAATTCAAGTGACTCTTACTTTTTCAAAACAGTGCACCTTTCTCCTTATTTCATTAGTTCCACTCAAAAGTCAAACCAACCAACCCACAATTTAACTTTTACAAAGTTCATAATTATTCAAGTGCTCATGGGAGGTTAAAGGGTTCAAATAGGTGGCTAATTCAAACAAAGGGGTAAGGCTTGTAATGTGGTTGCCAAAGAAACATGATTACAGGCTCAAATGGGTTAACTACGATACATGAAAATTAGGTGGGTAAAAGATACATATCTGGCTCAACAAAGAAACGCCTGTATCACTTCCAAGACTGAACAAAACTATTATTTCGCTTTGCAAACACATAGGGAAAGTTCTAGGCATCACATGCAATGCACAGAATACAACAAACCTCACACACACATGGCACATGACTCACTCAATATTGGATCATCAAAACACTCTAGTCAAAGTACTTAAGACAAGTTAAGAACATACAATTTAAGGCACTTCTACAAGAGTCAACAACTGAGCCTAAGCGTCACACTAAATCACTCGCTATCTTCAAGGCATAACGAAGTTAAGAGACCCTGTTTCCGTTTCAGCCCATAGCCCAAAGGTTAGTACTTAAAAAAAATTAAACTAACTACACCCAGTTCAAACGAAACCCTTGGAAAAGAACCGTGGCCCAAAGAAAAACCAAGGGGGAATTGGTACACTACTAACAAAACAAAATCTTTTTATCTCTTTTTTGTTTTTTTTTTGATAGACTTTAATCCCTCAAGAAAGCTGTCGAATGATATCCATCATCGAAAAAAATTAAAACTTTTGAGTTAATATATATATATATATATATATATATATATATATATATATATATATATATATATATAGATATATATATTCAACTAACCAACAAAACTAACACTCATCTACATTTCTATATACATACAACATACATACAAAATATCTCCCATCCCACACTTTAAATGGTGGCATGTCCCCATGCCACATGAAGAAAAAATGCAAGGTAAAGGAAACTTCCCTGGTAGCGTCAGTCCTGGTCGGAGACAGTGCTGAGGTCGAGATGGCAAGCCCTGCCAAATGCATGCAGCCATGCCATGACCTTCCTCTCAGATTTTTTATTTTGGATATTGTCGCGCCCCCTTTTTTCTCGCGAAATCGGGTTTCAACATTTCTAAGACAACTCCCTTCCGTTTGGGATGGGATATGGGATTTGAAGAGTCTCCAACTAACGGATTAAGGTGCGTTAGGTCACCTAGAGTAATTAACTCATGAAACTAGTTTGCATCACGAGAGATCGGGTAAGGGCTCAAAATTACCTTGAACGAAAGGTGTTAGGCACCCCTGGAGGTCCACAACGGTGGGTCCGGCCGAACTTAATTAAGTGAATTAGTCTTTAAAGGAAAATAAAGCAATTTAGACAACTATTATTTTAAAACAGGAATTAAAGGGGTCCTAAGTTTTTTAGCCTATAGGATCATTTCCATGCAATACTTGGTAACTTTCCCCAGGGTTGGGGTGCTACACATAGTATTAGCACACATGTAATCATCTCCTTTACTACCATATTACTATTTTTCAGTTGTTACCTAAGCGTTCTAGTAGCTTCTAACTCGTGACTTATGTGTGCACTACTCGTCCCTTTCCTATGGTCCTGGAGGTGTTTAGGACCTCTATTTAAGGTGGTTCTAGACTGACCTAGGTTGCTTAAAATGAGAAAAAGCTAGGCGAGCGAAAAAAATTAAATAGGACTGTCACAGAAGAGCAACTAAAGGCTCATGTTAACCTCCAAAAATAGTCAACAAATGCACGTAGTTCAATCAGCAAATTTCATTAATTTAGGATCCTATAGGGAGGATATCTAGATGAGCAGAAACAAAATGTAGAGAAGTAGTTTATTTAAGGCGAGCATCGGGACCTATCAATTTGCCTACTGATTTTGATTAAGTTCTGTATCTGGGCAAATTTCAAGCAGCAAGAGATCACAGTTTTAGGCCCAAAATTCTTCATAAACCTACAGGTTTGCCTAAGTGATAACCAAAACAGAATCCTGTAGGCATGGTATCTACAACTGTTAATTATAGACCTATAACAACGAGTTACTGATTTTAACAGATAGGTTTTTATCTCTTTAGATCCTATAGGCATGCTTTCTACTTTTACAGAATTAGTTAACTCCTATAGGCATGATTTCTAAGTGTTGAAACTGATTACAAGCATGATTCTAAACTTACGACTGATTTACCCTATAGGCATGATATCTATTAGTTTAAATCCTATAGACATTATTTCTAGGTTTTGAAACTGATTCCTTTTATTCCTGTAGGCATGGTATCTAAGTTGAAACTGATTTTTATTTCCTATAGGCATGATATCTATTAATCATGTTGGGTTAGAATTTTTAAAGCAAATTTCCAGGAAAGTTGTTAGGTCAAACAAATAGAATCATATATACATGACCACTAATGCACATTGAGACTGGAATATGTGTAGATCCTAAGAACATGGATTCTAATGCAGAATTACCAAAAAGACCTATAGACAGAGTCTCTCATATGCATGATCACAAACAGTCAAGAAACATCCTATAGGCAGAATTTCTAAACGATTAGTAACAGTCACAGAATTAACACAGTAACCCTATAGACACAATTTCTACCAGAGTTTTGAACAAAGATGTATAAAAACCCCAATTTTCACTAATAACCCCAGATCTGTTATTATAGAGATTATTACATTATTAAAACCCAATATGAATGAATTACATAATACTATCTATTACATTATAGGGAGCCTTAGCACACCCAATGTTAACCTGGAAACTAGGCCTTCAAGAAAAGCAAGTCTGAAGCATAATGAGATCCATCCATGGCACATAAAATTAGGTTTCTAATGTGTAAAAGTTCCCAAGGGCCTCAGGGACCCTGAACAATGCTCACACCAGAACCTCACTTAGAAAACAATTCATAAAAATTGGAAGACAAGCCCCAATGTGTCAGAGTTCGGAGGAGTCTCAAGGACCCTAGGCAGTGCTCACATTGGGGGTGATAGGAACCTAGATAACTAAGAGTAGAAATTTGAAAATAGTATATGAAGGGTAGGGCGATAGTTTTAAAAAACAGTTTGATTTTTAGAAGCAAATAAGTTCAGACTACATGGTAGCAAACAGAGTTGGGCCAAGAAATAAACATAGCACATGGTCTAAACAGATTAGTACTTATTCAACTAAGTACTCATACCAGTATTCAAAGTGATTCACAAAGAGCAAAGGCACTTAAATTAACAAACAGAATTGCCTACACATGCTTGCAGGGCAGGAAACATAAAACTGATTATACAGAGTTTCACATTATTAAAGATAACCTAATTATCTTTGTCACTAAGTGAAATCATATAGGCATGTATTAAACAGAAAACATGATGAAGTTTGAAATAACTAATCAAACAAACACATAGAACATGATAGGGTAGTAAGAGAGCATACTAGTTTCAGAGAGAGGTAAACATGCATCATAGATCACGCAGAAGCATGCTAAGGTTGAAATAAACATGCAGAACAGAACAAGATAACAAGAATTAAGATATAGCAGTTAAGAAAGAAACAGACAAGAATCGTGTATCAAACAGAAGCAGGTTGAGTTGAAATAAACTAATCACATAACATATAGAATAGAAATAGGTTAACAGAAGTTAACACATACCAGTTAGGAAGAAAGTAAACAGGAATGTAATGACAGTTTGGATCCAAAGAGTTTAGCCTTGGCTTCCAGCCGGCTAAACAGTGTAGAAACCAGAGTAGCAGCACAAAGAGAGTTTGTTTAGGAAAAAACTGAGAGTTTTTTAAGTTGTGAAGTGAAGAGAGTGTGGGAGTGTGTAAGTGTGAGTGTAAGTCTGTAAGCGTGAGCTTGTGTGTTAAAAATAAAAATAGTGAAAGGTTTTTATAGCATATAGTAAAGTAAAACCAAATAAGGTAAGGTATGCAAAATCAATCAATCAATCAATTAGGTTTAACAGGGGTCAATTAACAGTAAGTGTAACTTAAATTAAGAAGCATCTTTCATGGAATAAATCAGTAGACAAGATTGAGACTAAATAAGGTAAGTAAATCCAGAGATCACTTATAGGTCAGTTCTAGTAATCAAATCCTAGAAATCAGGCTAGCAAGAGAATTAGGGCAAGCAGTACCAATTAGGAATCGCACATAAGGAAAGAATAGGTAAAAATCTGTCAAGGAGATATTGATTTTAAAATGAAAGCACAATTTTCGAACCATAACTAAGCAAGTAAATAAGTTAATCACTTTAATTGACAGAGCCACAGTAAACGGGCAAAACATTATAACCAACAGTCAAATAATGAAAACCCTAAGGTGTAAACACATAGAGATGAAACTTAAGTAAAAAAAATCAGTCAACCAGTAAAGAAGAAAATTAGAGTTGAACATTTAAACGTTTTAAACATTTTTGCAGAAACCTCTTGAAAAATCGAAACCCTAGCTTTTAGGGAAAAATGTACTCGGTTGAAAATAGTAGTAAAAACAGAAGAATCTTAAAGGAAAAATACCTAACGAACTCAAACCACTTCAGCTCTAAAGGGGTCTGAACTAATTTGTCCATAAATAGTTAGGTTTATACAAAAAATAAATAGAGGTGGAAAATCTGGTTTAAACCAGAGATTTGAAGTCATAAAAACACAAAAGTGATAATACTCACAGACATGGGGGTGAATACAGACAGATTAATCGAGAACATGAGAGATTTGAACCAAATATGGCTCGAGCTTCTTGAGATTATTCTCAAGTAACCTGAAAATCGAACAACCAGCAGAGATAGGAGGCTGGATAGGGCCTGAGATTGAAGAAAGAACCTATGAATTAAAGGGATTTCAGTGACAGCGGGCTAGGATTAGAAGGAGGGTGAGAGAGAAGAGATGAGGGAAGGGGTTTCAAGGAGGCGAACTTGGAAAAGTGAGTAGGGTTTAGGTCGTTTGGTTAATTAAAAATGGAAAGGTTGTCTTGGACCATTAATCTCAGCCAGAACTATCTGGGTTAGGGCGGGTTATAAAAATTGGGTTATTGGGTTTGGGTTATGAGTATTTGGTAAGGTTAAGGTATTGGGCTGGGTTAGTCATTGGGCTAAGGTCCGAAAAAAAATCATAAAAGATGCTATATGTTAAATACTCATTTAGTTTAATAAAATAATTTATAAAAATAGTTAATAAATGATGAAAATTCTATTTATGTATGAAAATGATTTAAAATAATTACTTAATATTTTAAAATATAAAAAGTCATTTTCGTGTAAAAATAAAGTAATTATGCACACATGGGCTATTATTGCAAAGTTATTGCAATTATAACATGCAGATGTAAATATAATTATGCATAAAATAGTTAAAGCTTAATATAAATATAAATGATAAAAATTAAGCAATAAAATTATTATAGAATTATTTATGATGCAATTAGTAATTATTTATATAATAAAATGATGGAACAAATTAATTAAAAATCTTTTAAAATCACAGAAAATTATGGAAAAATGTTAATTGATGCTCATGCATTGTTTTGAAAGTATATATGCATTTTCAAAATAATATAGGGAAAAATTGGGTATCAACAACTGCCCCTCTTTACCTGTGAAGGATGAAAGAGTTGTCGGGTAAAGATATAATGGTCAATTTTGACCGAATAGAGTGATTTGAGAGATATAGGCCACACTCTGGTTTCCGAGCTGCCTACATATCCCTGGTTTTACAGTAATAAAGGTCGCGTGTAGTTTTGGATCCATTGGCAAAATAAACTGATGAAGTTATCACAAGGACGGACACAAGGTTTCGAATAGGTGAAACGGTTATGGTGAGTGGTCAGGTTTCGAAATAATTTGAAGGAAATGGAGCGGGATTGCTCGTGTTGGCATAACTGTTACTCACTAGGTCACCTGCAAATCAGAAGACGTACTGCAAGTATAGGCGTATAACTTTGCGTAAATTAGACATGATGCAAATTCCTCTCAGACCATGATAATTATCTTTGGACGGTTGAGGATGATGTCCTTAGACCATGACGTCACAGGCCATGAGTTATGTGGTAAGGGATTCGCGGGCCATGAAATTATGTTCTCGGGCTATGAAAATGGTGCCTCCGAACCATAACGACTTTGAATAATGATGTGCAAGTTTGAGAGATCCTCAGGCCATGGCATGGCGGCTCCCGGCTGTGAGGATGGTGCCTTCAGACTATGACGCCTTCGGACCAGTTGGCGATATTTCAGCCCATGAATTGCAGAGACATGATGATGGAGGCAGCAAGACAGAGCTTAGTCTTGTGTGAAGTTGAGGGTAGAGCTTAACCCGAGAGAAGAGAACAATGTAAGAGAGACAGTTCTTAGTCTCGTGCGAGATTCGGGATATTGCTTAGTTCCATGCAAAGATAAGGTCGTGCTTAGCCTTATGCCAGATTCGGGACAGTGCTTAGTCCCATGCAAAGAGAAGGCAGGCTTAGCCTTATGCAAGTAGAGAGGCAGGGCTTAGCCTCATGCAAGATTCGGGACAGGGCTTAGTCCCATGCAAATAGAAGGTAATGCGTAGCCTTATGCAAGTAGAGAGGTAGCGCTCAGCCTCATACAAGATGAAAGAAGTGCTTAGCCTTATGCAAATAGGAGGCAGGGCTTAGTCTCATGTAAATGGTTTGAGACAGGACTTAGTCTCATTCAAGATGAAGGCAGTGCTTAGCCTTATGCAAATAGGAGGCAGGGCTTAGCCTCATGCAGGTGTTGAGACAGGGCTTAGTCTCAAGCAAGATTCAGGACAGTGCTTAGTCCCATGCAAAGAGAAGGCAGTGCTTAGCCTTATGCAAATAGGAGGCAGGGCATAGCCTCATGCAAATGGTTTGAGACAGGTCTTAGTTTCATGCAAGATGAAGGCAGTGAAAATAGGGAGGCAGGGCTTAGCCTCATGCAGGTGTTGAGACAGGGCTTAGTCTCATGCGAGAATCAGGGAAGTGCTTAGTCCCATGCATAGAGAAGGCAGTGCTTAGCCTTATGAAAATAGGAGGCAGGGCTTAGCCTCTTGCAGGATTGAGACAAGGCTTAGTCTCATGCAAAGTTTTGGACAATGCTTAGTCCCATGCAAAAATAA
This sequence comes from Nicotiana knightiana, assembly GCA_005239525.1. Taxonomy (NCBI): domain Eukaryota; kingdom Viridiplantae; phylum Streptophyta; class Magnoliopsida; order Solanales; family Solanaceae; genus Nicotiana; species Nicotiana knightiana. Next base: position 69,930 of record ML427312.1, on the reverse strand, counting down.
GAGTAAGAGTGCAGTATTCTTAGCTGACAATGTGTTTTATGCATAGCGATTGCGTCGTTGCGACGGTGTTTGTCATGGTGATATAGTCCTGCATCCAAAGAAAAATTTTTGAGTTTTGCGGGGGAGATTGGTTTATGACTTTGCTTGTCCGATTTGCTCAGCTCTGTCAGAAGATCCTGTTCAAACTATTAGGGTAGCATTTGCTAAAGCAAAGTTTCCTTTTTCAAAAGTATGAGTGCATAATTTTCAAAAGACATAGTACTATATAGTTTAGAAATTAGTTAGATAAAACAGTAACTGTGACATAATCAGAGACATTGCGACTTCTTCTGCTGTAGAATTTTGAGGGTCTTCCTCAAAATTCTGCCCCAGTTGACTAGATGACTTTTCTGACTGCTCCGTACGCTGCAGTTGGCTGAACTTGCTTCGGAATTTTGAGGGTGCTCCTCAAAATTCTGCCCCAGTTTTCGATTGTAGGGAAAATAGAAATTTTATTGACTTGTGACCGAACCCACAGGGCTGCCTACGTATCCCCTCTTAAACGGGAATCAGGTCGAGCGTAGTTCAATTACATCATAAAGAAAAGCATAAGATGATTTTACACATAATATCTTTTGATTGCGTCTGAGTTGATAGGCTTTGGCCAAATTTCCCCGTCCTTCTCTGCGAGTATAAGTGCCCCTCCTGTCAATACCCTGTGAACCATGTAAGGCCCTTGCCAGTTGGGAGATAATTTCTCTTTGGATTCATCTTTATGCGGAAAGATCTTTTTCAGCACCAGTTGGCCCGGTGCGAACTATCTTGGCTTGACTCTTTTTTTGAAGGCTCTGGACATTTTGTTCTAATAAAGCTGACCGTGATATACTACATTCATCCTCTTTATGTATATGAGTTCTAGTTGCTCATAGCGGCTCCTTATCCATTATGTGTCGCTGAGTTCGGCTTCTTGTATGATTCTCAAGGAAGTAAATTCCACTTCGGCGGGAATGACGGCTTCAGTGCCATAAACCAGCAGATAGGGGGTTGCCCCGATTGATGTGCAGACTGTGGTACGGTATACCAGTAAGGCGAATGGTAGTTTCTCGTGCCATTGTTTGTGATTCTCTTCCATTTTTCTTAGTATTTTCTTGATGCTTTTGTTGGCAGCTTCCACGGCTCCATTAATTTGAGGCATGTATGTTGTGGAATTCTTGTGCTTGATTTTGAAAGTCTCACACATGGATTTCATCAGATGACTATTGAGATTGGCGGCATTGTCAGTGATGATGGACTCTGGAACCCCAAATTGACAAACGATTCGGTCGCGGTCAAAATTCACAACGACCTTCTTGGTCACAACTTTGTAAGATGCAGCTTCAACCCATTTAGTGAAGTAGTCAATGGCCACTAAAATGAACCGGTGCCTGTTTGAGGCGGTGGGCTCGATTGGACCAATGACATCCATTCCCCAAGCAGCAAAAGTCCAAGGTAAGATTGTTGCATTAAGCTCGTTCGGCGGTACTCGTATCATGTCTGCATGTATCTGACATCGATAGCACTTCTGAACATATCGGATGCAGTTTGTTTCCATGGTCATCCAAAAGTAGTCGGCCCTGAGTATCTTCTTGGCCAAGACAAAGCCATTCATGTGTGGGTTGTAGGTTCCGGCGTGTATCTCCTCGAGCAATTTAGAAGCCTCTTTTGCGTCAACATACCTTAACAGTCCCAGATCAGGAGTTCTTCTGTATAGAGTTCCTCTGCTTTGGAAGAAGTGATTGTACAACCTCTGAAGTGTGCGTTTCTGAGTATGGTTTGCATGCTCCGGGTGTTCTCCTTTTTCCAAATACTCTTTGATGTCGTAGAACCAAGGTTTTCCGTTCATTTCCTCTTCAACATGGGCACAGTACGCAGGCTGGTTATGGATCCTCATCGGAATGAGATCGATAAAATTCTTGTCTGGATGTTGTATCATTGATGACAAGGTGTCCAATGCATCTGCAAATTCATTTTGAATTCTAGGGACATGCCGGAATTCTATCCTTGTGAACCTCTTCTTCATTTCTTGTACATAATGTAGATAAGGTAGTATTTTGGAATTCTTGGTATCCCACTCTCCTTGTACCTGGTGCACAAGCAGATCTGAATCGCCGATCAACAGTAGTTGCTGAATATCCATATCAACAGCCAGGTTGAGCCCTAATATTCAAGCTTCATATTCCTCCAGGTTGTTAGTGCATGGGAATCTGAGTTTTGCATACACCGGATAATGCTGACCGATTTTTGATACCAAGACGGCTCCGATACCCACTCCTTTAAAATTTGTTGCTCCGTCAAAAAACATCCTCCAACCGTCGTAGGCTTCAACAATATCTTCTCCTACGAATGATACCTCCTCATCAGGAAAATACATTTTTAGGGGTTCGTATTCTCCTCCTACAGGATTCTAAGCAAGATGATCTGGTAATGCTTGTCCCTTGACTCCGTTATGAATTACATATATAATGTCAAACTCACTCAGCAAGATTTGCCACTTGGCTAGCTTCCCAGTAGGCATGGGTTTCTGAAAGATGTACTTTAGGGGATCCATCCTTGATATGAGATATCTAGTATAGGCACAGAAGTAGTGCCTTAGCTTCTAAGCTATCCATGCCAGAGTACAACATGTGCATTCTAGCAAAGAATACCGTGTTTCGCAGGGTGTGAACTTCTTACTAAGATAATATATGGCATGTTCTTTACTTCGTGCCTCATCGTGTTGTCCCAAGACACAAATGAAAGCCCCATCTAGTACGGAGAGATAGAGTAGCAGTGGTTTACCAGGATCTGGCGGGACTAAGACTGGTGGTGTGGACAAGTATTCCTTGATTTTGTCAAAAGCCTTTTGACAATCCTCGGTCCAACTGGTTGCAGCATCCTTCTTCAGCATTTTGAAAATCGGCTCACATATTACTGTGGATTGTGCTATGAAACGGCTGATGCAGTTGAGATGTCCCAAGAAACTCATCACATCCTTTTTTCTTTTTGGTGGTGGTAATTCCTGGATGGCTTTAACTTTCGACGGGTCCAACTCTATTCATCAGCGACTGACAATGAATCCCAACAATTTTCCGGCAGGGCCCCGAATACACACTTTGCGAGATTTAACTTTAGATTGTACTTCTGTAGCCGGTCAAAGAATTTCCTCAAATTTGCTATGTGATTTGTAGCCCTCTTGGATTTGATATTGACGTCGTCAACATATACCTCTATTTCTTTATGTATCATATCATGGAAGATCGTTTTCATAGCCCTCATTTAGGTGGACCCAGCATTCTTTAGACCGAATGGCATCATTTTGTAGCAGTACACTCCCCACGGTGTAATGAAGGCTGTTTTCTCGGCGTCTTCTTCATCCATCCAGATCTGATCGTAACCCGCGAAGCAATCTACAAAGGACTGGAGTTCATGCTTGGTGCAATTGTCGATCATAATGTGTATGTTTGGTAGCGGGAAATCATCCTTGGGACTTGCTCTGATTAGATCCCGATAATCAACACAGACTCTGACTTTCCCATCTTTCTTTGGAACTGGTACAATACTTGCCAACCAAGTTGGGTACTCAACTACTCTGAGGACCTTGGCTTTGATCTACTTAGTGAATTGCTCCTTGATTTTCAGGCTCATGTCTGGCTTGAATTTCCTGAGTTTTTGCTTCACTGGCGGACACATTGGATTGTAGGTAACTTGTGAGCCACTATGGATGTGCTCAACCCTGTCATATCATCGTATGACCATGCAAAGATATCCTCATATTCTTTCAGGAACCGAGTGTATTCTTCTTTCTCTGACGTTGACAAATGGATGCTTATGCGGGTTTCCTTGACGGTTTCAGAATCTCCCAGGTTGACTATCTCGGTCTCGTCCATGTTGGACTTGGGCTTGTTCTCAAAGTTCTCCACTCCTATGACAATTTCCTCAGGTATTACGTCCTCATCTTCTATTTCTTCCGAGTCACTGTCCTTCTGTTGCATTGTTTCATTACATGTCACAGTCGTTGGTTCATCAAGGTAAGAAATAGTAATGTCGTAGGGATAAAGATATGAAAGAAAAAATCGAAATAATAAAACATCAAGGCATTTAAAATGTTAAACAAAATGATTTCAAATAATGTTTTTCGAAATGGAACACTAAAAATATTATTTAAAACAAATGCCAAAGAGGAAATCATTTTCAAAGGTAAACAATGATATCAGCCTTGCTACCCCGAGACTCTTCGGGCCCTTAATGGTTTAGCGGTGCAATTCTTGAGAGATGTTCCCTTCTCCACTGTTTGGATAGTGAGGCCTTCTTCCTCCTCCTCCTCAACTATTACACAACAATCCATATCATCGTCTTCCAAGAACAAATTCCTCAATGCTGCTAAGGCTTCTTCTTCTTCTGATCCCCATATTGTGTCGGCTTGCTGGAAGGTCTGATTCAGGTGCGGCACGGATTTCTCAAGAGGATAGTATGAACCACGCCATGGTGGCGACCAATTCCGATATTCTTGCTAGGTATACTGATATCTGATCCCGAAGGTTGTGCCATGGTGCTTCAATTGTACTGGTTTGGAGATACCTTGAAGCTTTTTACCAAGCCCCTTACCTGGTTCATACACTGCCTATGCCAGTATTCTCTCTATTTTGCTACTCCACTACTTATACTTCTCAATTGCGTTAACACGTTCGAGCGATGTTAGGTTTCTCCACCTAACTTCCTTCTGTTTTCTACCACTAGAACAGTCTCCCTGGTGTAAATGGGGTTGCTCCCATCTCCAGGGATGATCACTTCTTGATGGTTCCATTCAAATTTTTAATTCTTGGTGTGATAGCTCCAGCGGCATGTATCCAAGGCCGTCTCAGCAGTAGATTGTAGGAGGCGGATATGTCTAGTACCTGGAATTCAACATCGAACCAAGTAGAACCCATTTGCAAGCATAGGTTGGTTTCTCCAATCATGGCTCTTTGCGACCCATTGAATTCTTTCACATTCATAGATCCTGCTCGTATTTCATGTAGACCCTTGCCCAACCTCTTCAGAGTTGTCAGGGGACAGATGTTGAGGTTGGACCCTCCGTCTACCAGAACTCTGGAAATGAACTTATCTTCACATTGCACTGTGATGTGCAGTGCCCTGTTATGGCTTAATCCTTCAGGTGGCAATTCGTCTTCATGGAAGGTCATCTTATGGATTTCCAACACTTGTCCCACAATATTGTTCATTTCTCCGCTGGTAATGTTGTTGGGCACATATGCTTCATTCAGTACCTTCGTCAGAGCATTCATGTGTGCTTCGAAATTTTGCAGCAACGACAAGATGGATATCTGGGCGGGAGTCTTATCCAGGTGATCAACAACATAATACTCCCTTGCTTTTACTTTCCTCCAAAGGTCATCCGGACCAGTTTCAATGAAGAGTTATTTGTTAGAAGCTTGCTTACTGGTCTCTCCTAAATGCTCAGGTGTGTAAATTCTTCCTGTTCTGGTCATTCCTTGTGCAGCGCCGGATTCTTCCATCTTTGAATTTTTCTTTCTTCTAGCCTCGGCCACATAATCCCAAGGTACAACATTGGAACTGAATGGTGGTGTGGATGCCACTGTTATAGTGAAAGGTGTGGCCACCTCCACTTCAAATGGAGTGAGTGTTGCTGCAGGTGGTGTTACTTCTACTTCTAAAGGAACCGATGTGGCTACCTCGACTTCAACTAGTGGTTGTACCTGCACCACAATGGGATTGATTGTGACTGCAGGTTTCTTAGGATCATCACCTTCTCGAATCAGCCCGATTGATCCCTCGAGATCCCACTCTTCATCAGTTTCTATCACATTGACCCCTCCACCCCTATGATCTGGGAGAGGATTGTTGCGGACATTGGGTGCAACTTTCTTCGCCTGTATGACCTTATTATCAATCAGTGTTTGGATCTTGTCTTTCAAGGTGCGGCACTCGTCAATAGTGTGTCCCTTCATGCCGGAATGATATGCACATGTCTTGTTTGGATTGACCCATTGAGATGAATTCTCCATTACCACAGCGGGAATAGGGGTGACATATCCAGCGGCTTTCAACCTTTCGTACAACTGGTCGATGGGTTCAGCAATGGCGATGTACTGTTGGGTGGTTTGCGGTCAAAATTAGGCCTGGTTTTTTGGTAGTTTGGACGAGTTGGAGGTGACTGATAATAGGATGGTTGGGTATTATAGGTGTGGTAAGTGGTAGCTGGTTGGGAATATCTGAGAGGTGATGGTTGGTATGTGGGTGGAGGTGTTTGGTATACAAGTAGAGTTTTCGGGCCTTGGGCAACCATTATTATTCTTACTTATTTCTTTTTCGATATGCGGCATGATTGTAATGCTTTGTTTGTGTCCTATAGTGCCCTCAAAATTCATCACCATTCCACTTTTAGTACCTTCTTTGATCCTTTATCCGAGCTTGATGATATCGGAGAACTTATGATTCTCAATAACCATTAGCCTTTCGTAATATTGCGGATCATGTGCCCTGACAAAGAACTTGTTCATCTAATACTCATCTAACGTCGTCCTGACCTTCGCTGCTTCTGACCTCCACCGAGTAGCATACTCGCAAAAATTCTCAGTTAGCTTCTTCTTGAGGTTCTGGATATTGTAAACATATGGCGCATTTTCTGTGTTGAACTTGAACCTATCCATGAAATCAGACGCCATGATCACCCAATTAACCCATTTCTTGGGATTCTGGCTTACATACCAAGACAGGTCATCTCCAGTTAGGCTTCTCATAAATAGCTTCATGTGAATCCTTTCGTCTTTTCCAACCCCCATGAGCTTGCCACAGTAAGTTCTCAAATGAACCTTGAGGTCGCCCGTTCCATCAAACATTTCGAACTTAGGAGGTTTGTAACCCTCTGGAAGTTCCACATCCGGTTGTATGCAAAAATCCTCGTAATTCAGGCCTTCAATCCCTTTGCCTCCTTCAACACCCTGAACTCGGCTCATTACTTTCTTGAGCTCCTCAGCCATATTTTTGATGAGCAGGTCCTTCTCGGCGGATTCTAGTATATAGGAGATTGGTTGAGTGGAGTGAGGTAAGGTTTCTACGTATATAGGGTTGTTCTGGTGAGTGCTAGGAGTTTGGGTGTAGTGGTGATCATTGGTGGAGTTTTGGGGTTCGGGAATAGGTTGCGGTGTGTTCTGAGGAGTGTGATAGGTGGTTTGTGGGTATTGGGTAGGGAGATACTGATTTTGAGGAGAGGTTGTATACTAGTGAGGTGTGGGAGGATTTTGCGGGCGTTTGTTGGGTGTATTCTGAGGTGGTGCAGGGTTCTGCGTGTCTGGGACATTCAATGTGAGGGAGAGATTTGCCAAGTTACGGACTTGCTCAAGCTCACCCTGTATTTCAAGTATCTTCTGCTCAAGCCGTAAAACCAAATCATTTGGGACCTGAGTGCCCCGACCATCGGAAGTTTCCACATTCTGAACATGTGCAGTGTTGTCTTTTCTTATGCCATTCATATCATCCATTTTAGCTTTCCCTTTTCCTTTCGGTACACTTGGAGGAGGAGAAGGTAGAGGGCCTCTGGATTTGGTATGATAAGCTGATGATGCCAGTATACGTGAACCAACCTTGGGGAATGGGAATAATCAAAAAGGAAAGGAAAACAAAAGCTAACCAAGTCAGTAAGGGTTCCAAAAAGTATATTTGCAATATCTAAACACATAGTGCGGGAATATAATTTGCATCCTAATTTGGGAGCCCCATTATGCCCGAGGTAGGCCTAGAGACAAGTTGATTTGGAGAACTTCAGTGCCAATAATTGCCTCATTTCATTAATGTAAAAGTAAATGAATCTAAAACGACGCTAAAAAGATGTCATTAATGGTACTTGGCCTTATTACATTTGAAAAGGCAGATAAACCTAATCTACTTGGTCCCAGAAGGACCTTCCCCAGGCTTGATCTTCTTGGCTTCATCAATCAGGTTCCCCAGGTCGCGCATGACCAACAGCAGGTATACCCTTGCTAGATGTCCTCCTTTGCTTCCCTCAGCATTTTGGCAGTCGGCGACTCTCTTCCTCGTCTTCTCCTCCAGTTCCATCAGACCCTGATCCAAATATTCCATCCTTTCATTAAACTTGATAGCCATTTCCCTCCATTCATTGATCAGTTCCATATTAGTCTTGTGTTGCTCCAGATGCTCGGCCTCGGACTCATGAACCCTTTTGCATAGTTTATTGTATTTCACTTGGGCTTCAGTAACTTCGTCTATGGCCATGTTTCCCTGACCGATTCCCGGCTCAACTATCCCTGCTTATTGTCTTCCAACCATAATAGCTAAAAGCGTACATGCCCTGTGTGATACCTTTCTGGCTCGATGGTGTCCCTTTCTACAATAATATTTAGGTGCCACACATGCTGAGCTTCACATTTGTACGGGATGTCGTCATCCTGAAAATCTGCTCTGTAATGACTCATTTTAGAAACTCGCAGTATGACTTGCTTCCTGCCTGACTGTCTCATAACCCTTATGTGAACATAAGGGTAGTGACCCTTAACCCAATCAACACCAAGTGCAGAGTGTCCCTAGATCTGATGACGAACTCTCTGGTAGGGAACCATTCGAACATCCATTGAACTTGGTCCTCAGTCAAATTGTCGAAAAATTGCACCCATTATGTACTATTTCGGGTTGTGCAAACCTGTCTGGGATGAAGGTCATTCTCTTAGGTGATGAAAGGATATGTGATCATTCCACGGCCTTCGTGGAAACTCTTGGCTGTATCGACCTCTCTGGAGGTGTTCTAGCAACCAAACCTGTAGCAGCAGATTACAACCCTCGAAGTGTTTGAACCCCTTCTGGCAGCGATCCAAGGCCCGATATATGTCTTCTATAATCATAGGGATAATAGTATATGTTTTCCCCTCGATTCCTTCCATTAGATTTTTAGTTACCATGGCCAGTCTAGTGTGAATCCTGTCTCCTTTGCTTGGAAACACTATCATACCCAGGAAGCAAACGATGAACACAAAAACCTTGCGGTGAATACAACCCAAGGAAGTGATAGAGAATTCATCATGGAAGATACGATATGATTTGTTATGACCATATCGTTCATAGAGGTAGTCAAAGGGTATGTAGGACTCCTTCAGGCACTCCAAATCGTCGTTCTTTTTCAAACCCATCATTTTCAGAAACCCCCTAGCGGTACGATTTTCTGGCACCAATAAACCCGGACTGTCCCAAGGTAATCCAGCAAATTCCCCTATCTCCTCCAAGAGAGGGTTCATTTCTATGTTGCCAAAATGGAACACGTACCTTTCTCCATCCCATAACATAGTGGCCGCTTCAATCAATATATTGTTTGGTTGGATGTCCAATAAAGAGGGTAAGTTTTCGAGGACCCTTTTCACATGGTTTTGTCGCTTGGCAAAAGGTTGTCCCGCCAATCCATCAACAATGGTGGTATTCTTTGGACCATGCTGAACCTGGGACTTCGTGCCTCATTTTCTGCAAAAAAAATAAGGTTAGACCCTTTTCCCCTCCTGATTCGGCTACTTATACATCAATGATTAGCATATTGGCACTTATTTCTCCAAATTAATGCACAGATCGTGGTTGCGTCCGTTGGGATTATGGAAAAACCCCGGTGAACTTTTGGACAAGGCTTTTCCTAAAGGGTTATTATATGGACAACATATTAACCCTGACTAAGTTTGACCATGATGCATGTACAATAAATCAGAATAAGGTTTCTATAGAGGTCTAGACTGGTACCCTCAAGAGGACAACTTGAGGGGGAAAGGCATGGAACCGTCGATTGCACCACTGATCGACTAGTTTTACCGCAAATAAGCCTTTCCTAATTCAAAGGGATGATATATAGGAAGATCGAAAACAGTCATCAAGTGTTGCTATGGTATTGATTATGCACGAGTGGAATATGATGTTGAGCATGGTTTACGCAACAGAAAATAGTATGTTGTCACGTATTTGTATGTTAAAAAAAAAAAAAAATGTGGTATTTAATAATTGAAAAGGCGTTTAAAAAAAGAAAGAAAACAAAGAGACAAGTCAGTTTCCATAATAAAGAGTAATAAAACAAGAAAGACAAATCGTAAATGCTTAAAAAAACAATAGGCAAATAAATTCACATAAAGTGGGAAAGGGAAAGGGTGTTCAAGTATTAATATAATAAAGCATGCTTAAAGACTAATTCACAAAAATCAGGTTCGTTATGGTAGGAGCCTAAGGGTTATCCCCAGCAGAGTCGCCATGCTGTCGTGCCCCCTTTTTTCTCGCGAAATCGGGTTTCGACATTTCTGAGACAACTACCTTCCTTTTGGGATGGGATATGGGACTTGAAGAGTCGCCACCTAAAGGATTAAGGTGTGTTAGGGCACCTAGAGTAATTAACTCATGAAACTAGTTTGCATCACCAGAGATTGGGTAAGGGCACCTTGAGGGGAAGGTGTTAGGCACCCCTCGAGGTCCACAACGGTAGGTCCCCGCCGAACTTAATTAAACGAATTAGTCTTTAAAGGAAAATAAAGCAATTTAGACAACTATTATTTTAAAACAGGAATTAAATTGGTCCTAAGTTTTTTAGCCTATAGGATCATTTCCATGCAATACTTGGTAACTTTCCCCGGGTTGGGGTGCTACACATAGTATTATCGCACAGGTCATCATCTCTTTTACTACCCAATTACTATCTTTCAGTTATTACCTAAGCGTTCTAGTAGCTTCTAAATCGCGCCTTATGCGTGCACTACCCCTCCCTTTCCTATGGTCCTGGAGGTGCTTAGGACCTCTATTTAAGGTGGTTCTAGACTAACCTAGGTTGCTTAAAATGAGAAAAATCTAGGCGATAAACAAAATTCAAATAGGACTGTCACAGAAGAGCAACTAAAGGCTCATGTTAACTCCACAAATAGCCAACAAATGCACGCAGTTCAATCAGCAAATTTCATTAATTTAGGATCCTATAAGTAGGATATCTAGATGAGCAGAAACAGAATATAGAGAAGCAGTTTGTTTAAGGCGAGCATCGGGACCTATCAATTTGCCTACTGATTTTGATTAAGTTCTGAATCTGGGCAAATTTCAAGCAGCAAGAGATCACAGTTTAAGGCCCAAAATTCTTAATAAACCTACAGGTTTGCGTAAGTGATAACCAGAACAGAATCATGTAGGCATGGTATCTACAACTGTTAATCATAGACCTATAACAACAAGTTACTGATTTTAACAGACATGTTTTTATCTCTTTAGATCATATAGGCAAGCTTCTACTTTTGCAGAATTAGTTAACTCCTATAGGCATGATTTCTAAGTGTTGAAACTGATTACAAGCATGATTTCTAAACTTATGACTGATTTACCCTATGGGCATGATATCTATTAGTTTAAATCCTATAGACATGATTTCTAGGTTTTGAAACTGATTCCTTTTATTCCTGTAGGCATGGTATCTAAGTTGAAACTGATTTTTATTTCCTATAGGCATGATATCTATTAATCACGTTGGGGTAGAATTTTTAAAGCAAATTGCGAGGAAAGTTTATTAGATCAAACAAATAGAATCCTATATACATGACCACTAATGAACATTGAGACTGGAAATATGTGTAGATCCTAAGAACATGGATTCTAATGCAGAATTACCAAAAAGACCTATAGACAATGTCTCTAATATGCATGATCACAAACAGTCAAGAAACATCTTATAGGCAGAATTTCTAAACAATTTGTAATACTCACACAATCAACACAGCAACCTTATAGACAGGATTTCTACCCGAGTTTTGAACAAAGATGTATAACCCCCCCCCCC
>ML427312.1:0-58115 GCA_005239525.1 Nicotiana knightiana | reverse complement strand
AAGCATAATGGGATCCATCCATGGCACATAAAATTAGGTTTCTAATGTGTCAAAGTTCCCAAGGACCTCAGGGACCCCGGGAAATGCTCACACCAGAACCTCACTTAGAAAACAGTTCATAAAAGATTGGAAGACCAACCCCAATGTGTCAGAGTTTAGAGAAGTCTCAAGGACCATAGGCAATGCTCACATTGGGGGTGATAGGAACCTAGATAACTAAGAGTAGCAATTTGAAAATAGTATATGAAGGGTAGGTTTGATTTTTAGAAGCAAATAAGTTCAGAATACATGGTGGCAAACAGAGTTGGGCCAAGAAATAAATAGAGAATATGGTCTAAACAGATTAGTACTTATTCAACTAAGTACTCATACCAGTATTCAAAGTGATTCACAAAGAGCAACGACACTTAAATTAACAGACAGAATTGGCTACATATGCTTGCAGGCCAGGGAACATACAACTGATTATACAGAGTTTCACATTATTAAAGATAACCTAATTAGCTTTGTCACTAAGTGAAATCATATAGGCATGTATTAAACAGAAAACATATTGAAGTTTGAAATAACTAACCAAACAAACACATAGAACAAGATACGGTAGTAGGAACTAGAGCATACTAGTTTCAGAGAGAGGTAAACAGGCATCATAGATTAGGCAGAAGCATGCTAAGGTGGAAATAAACATGCAGAACAGAACAAGATAACAAGAATTAAGATATAGCAGTTGAGAAAGAAACAGACAAGAATCATGTATCAAACAGAAGCAGGTTGAGGTTGAAATAAACTAATCACATAACATATAGAATATAAATAGGTTAACAGAAGTTAACACATACCAGCTAGGAAGAAAGTAAATAGGAATGTAATGACAGTTTGGATCGAAAGAGTATAGCCTTGGCTTTCAGCCGACTAAACAGTGTAGAAACCAGAGTAGCAGCATAAAGAGAGTTTTTAGAGGAATAACAAAGAGCTTTTTAAGTTGTGAAGTGAAGAAAGTGTGAGAGTGTGTGAGTGTGAGTGTAAGTTTGTAAGCGTGATCTTGTGTGTTAAAATCAGAATAGTGAAAGGCTTTTATAGCATATAGTAGAGTAAAACCAAATAAGGTAAGGTATGCAAAAAAAATCTATCAATAAATTAGGGTTAACATGAGTCAACTAACAGTAAGTGTAACTTAAATTAAGAAGTATTTTTCACGTAATAAATCAGTAGACAAGATTGAGGCTAAATAAGGTAAGTAGTAAATCCAGAGATCACTTATAGGTCAGTTCTAGTTATCAAAGCACAGAAATCAGGCTAGCAAGAGAATTAAGACAAGTAGTACCAATTAGGAATCGCACATAAGGAAAGAATAGGTAAAAATCTGTCAAGGAGATATCAATTTTTAAAAGGAAAGCACAATTTTCGAACCCTAATTAAGCAAGTAAATAAGTTAATCACTTTAATTGACAGAGCCACAATAAACGGGCAAAACATTATATCCAACAGTCAAATAATGAAAAACCCTAAGGTGTAAAGACATAGAGATGAAACTCAAGTAAAAAGTCAAACAATAAAGAAGAAAAATAGAGTTGAACATTTAAAAGTTTTAAACACTTTTGCAGAAACGTCTTCAAAATTGAAACCCTAGATTTTAGGAAAAAATGTAATCGGTTGAAAATAGTAGTAAAAACAGAAGAATCTTAAAGGAAAAATAGCAAACGAACTCAAACCGCTTCAGATCTAAAGAGGTCTGAACTGATTTGGCCAGAAATAGTTAGGTTTATACAAAATATAAATAGAGGTGGAAAATCTAGTTTAAACTAGAGATTTGAAGCCATAAAAATACAAAAGTGATAATACTCACAGACGTGGGGGTGAATACAAACAAATTAATCGAGAACATGAGAGATTTGAACCAAATATGGCTCGAGCTTCTTGAGATTATCCTCAAGTAACATGAAAATCGAACAACCAGCAAAGATAGGAGGCCGGATAGGGCCTGAGATTGAAGAAAGAACCCATGAATCAAAGGGGTTTCAGTGACGGCGGGCTAGGGTTAAAAGGAGGGTGATAGAGAAGAGAGGAGGGAAGGGGTTTCAAGGCGGTGGATTTGGAAAAGTGAGTATTGTTTAGGTCGTTTGGTTAATTAAAAATGGAAAGATTGTCCTAGACTGTTGATCTTCTGAGATCAACGACCAGGATTAAACATGGGGTTGGGGCGGGTTATAATAATTGGGTTATTGGGTTTGGGTTATGGGTATTGGTTAAGGTTAGGGTATTGGGATGGGGTAGTTATTGGGCTAAGGCCCGAAAATAATTCATAAAAGAGGCTATATGTTAAATACACATTTAGTTTAATAAAATAATTTATAAAAATAGTTAATAAATGATGAAAATGCTATTTATGTATAAAAATAATTTAAAATAATTACTTAATATTATAAAATATAAAAAGTCATTTTCGTGTAAAAATAAAGTAATTATGCACAGATGAGCTATTATTGCAAAATTATTGCAACTATAACCTGAAGATGTAAATATAATTATGCATAAAATAATTAAAGCTTAATATAAATATAAATGATAAAAATTAAGCAATAAAATTATTATAGAATTATTTGTGATGCAATTAGTAATTATTTAGATAATAAAATGATAGAACAAATTAATTAAAAATCTTTTAAAATCACAGAAAATTATGGAAAAATGTTAATTGATGCTCATGCATTGTTTTGAAAGTATATATGCATTTTGAAAATAATATAGGAAAAAATTGGGTATCAACAGATATCAAGTATATATGCATTTTGAAAATAATATAGGGAAAATTGGGTATCAACAGATATCACGTGTATCCACTCGAGCTCCCAAGTCCGTGACAGAGGTACACAACCCTGCCATTTCATGCTCTAAGGCCGATATTCTCATGTCCCGTCTGATAGATGTTCCCTCAGCAACCTGCTCGTGCGGGGGTGACTCAGCCACAGCCTCAGCTTGCCCTTCATTGCCTTCATCTGGAGCATAAGACTCCTCGCTATTTTCTTCGATAGGTGCAACAGGATCCTTCCTAATGACCACTTTATCAGCCCGAAACCTCTATTCTTTTTTAACCTTCCCATCCAAGCTCCTGTTTTCAGGTACACGTGTTGCGCGGCATAATCTAGTGACTAAGAAAGGAAAGAAGAACACATACCTCTACACTAGACAACAAATGAACATTTCGCCGTGAATAACCTTAGCCACATCAAAATCATGGCCATTGATAAAGCACCAGATCAGTGCAGCCCGGGGACCATTCACCTCAGTGGTGTTAGAAGAAAGCAACAAGCGTCTATTGATGACATAAAGTCAACACTTCCCTTCAAAGGTAAGCGAAGCCGAGTGAAACTTCCGCCCTTGCTTAATCCACACTACCTCTTTATTTGGCACACACATTGTTCTAAAAAAACAAATTCCACGAGGTCAGTCTCTGTTATAGGTGTCATAATATTCCTCCGCTCCACCATATACTAGCAACCGGTAAGCCGTCCTAATGGAGTCGATATATGCATCCACACTCTTCTATATTATCGTGCAGACATGGTCCACATGTTCCGAGCAGTTCGCGTAGAACTCCCGCACAACCACTAAATTGGAGTCATCGGGTTCTTCAAACAAAATACCCAGCCCTCTCCGCACCAATTCCTAATACATATTTGGACAATCATTCTTGAGGGACCCCATATCAATTCCCCGTTCTGGTATGGGTTTCTTGGGAGCCTTCTGACCAAAATGTTCCTGGGCTGAGCTGGAAATGAACCTTGTACTGTCAATATGGAGCGCATAGATCGAGGCCCGCGACCGGGATGAGCCGGCCTGACCACTAGAAGAGGCACCTGTGGTTCTTCATTTCTTGGAGGGCATCAAACTACCTGAAACAAATACCACTATCATTAAAAGGCACGATGTGTGAACCAAGAGCGGTTATTCAGACTTCACCAGCACACTTGGTCACAAAATTACATTCTCGAACTCACTGTGGCATTTATACAAACACTTGATGTACAAGTTCACCCAAACTCCCAGACACCCAATTCTAACCCCAATGCAATCACAAATATACCAAAGTATAATCCACCCTAACATGGTGAAATTCATCTATCACCTCACATACAAACAAGTATACTAGCAAAGAAAAAAAAATAATGAATTCAACTATAATAAAAAGAAAGGAAAAAAACTAACTTAATTAAAAGGGAAACAGAAACATGACACTTACCTGAGAGAACTTGTGAGTATTTGGGTTGGGTAGTGATGGAAAAGGAGAGATCAAGGGAAGGGTGTATGGTTTTGATTTTGAAATGGGGAGAAGGGAAGGGTTTGTAATTTGTTTCTTGTGTTTAGAGAGGGCGGGGTTTCAGATTTAGGAGAGAATAATGGGGGAATCAAGTATTATTAAAATAAAAACAAAGAAAGAAAAAAAATAAAATAGAAGAAAAAAATAAAATTAACTAATTAAAAATACCCTACAACACGGCGTCCAGTGTGCGCGCACGTGTGGTAGTGAAGGTCCAAAGTTGCGTAGCCACATGCAAGGCCAGTGCACGGCCGCGCATGTGTGACAATGGGGGTCTTAAAATGCACGGCCACAGGTGCGATCAGTGCGCGGCCACGCATGTGTGGCAGTGGGGGTCTTAAAATGCGCCGCATGTGCGCGGTTGGTGCGCGGCCACGCACGTTTGAATTTTTAGCTTTTCCACTTGAGCCAATTTTAGCCCCTCTTCGGATTGATTTCTTCACCCTGAGTCATTCCATACCGCACAAATTCATCCGTTCACATTGATAAACCTGTCAATATTTCCACAATTCAAAATCAAACATGAAAAAGAATGAAAACACAAAAAATATTGAGTTGCCTCCCAAGAAGCGCCTGATTTAACGTCGTGGCTCGACGAATTCAACAAAACCATGGGTTGCCTCCCAAGAAGTGCCTAATTTAACATCGCGGCACGACTCGGTTTATCCCTCATCAGGGATCTTTCAAGTACACGGTCGTGATCATTTTATCTTCCCCAACCATGCCCTGGTAATGTTTTAGCCTTTGTCCATTAACTTTGAACTTGCAGGAGCCATCTTCCAATGTAATCTCGATGACTCCAGTTGGATGCGTCTCTACCACACGAAATGGTCCCGACCATCTTGACTTCAAATTTCCTGGAAACAACCTCAATCTTGAATTGCACAGCAATACCATATCTCCAGGTTTAAAGCTTCGCTCAATAATATTCTTGTCATGCATCATCTTCATTCTCTCCTTTTATGTCTTGCGCTCTCACAAGCCTGGTAGCGAAACTCAGCAAGCTCGTGCAACTCAGTGACTCTACTTGTATCCGTCTCTTCTATGTCGAGATTCAACTGCCTCAATGCTCACAAGGCTCTATGCTCCAACTCCACGGGTAAGAAACACGTCTTCCCAAACACCAATTTGTACGGCGACATTCCAATCGGTGTTTTGAAAGCGGTACGATATGCCCAGAGTGCATCATCTAACTTTCTCACCCAATCTGTTCTTGTAGCATTCACAGTCTTTGTCAAAATGCTCTTTATCTCTCTGTTCGAAACTTCCACTTGCCCACTCGTTTGTGGATGATATGGGGTGGCAACCTTTTGGCGTACACCATAATTTTCTAGCAGCTTGGCGAAGGCGCGATTACAGAAGTGAGTGCCTCTATCACTGATTATTGCCTTTGGGGTGCCAAATCGGGCGAATATATTCCTTCTCAAAAAACCAATCACCCCATTTGCATCATTTGTAGGGAGCGTTGCATCCTTCACCCATTTTGATACGTAGTCCACATCTACGAGTATATACTTGTTGCCATATGAGCTGACGAAAGGCCCCATGAAATCGATTCCCCATACGTCAAAGACTTCTACCTCCTGAATTAGGTTTATAGGAATCTCATGTCGACGGGAAATATTCCCGGTTCGTTGGCATTCATCACATCCCTTCACCCGTAAGTGTGCATCTCTGAACAATGTTGGCCAGTAGAAGCCCGACTCCAGCACTTTTGAAGTTGTCCTTACTCCCCCGAAATGGCCACCATATGGTAATGTGTGGCAAGCCTGCAAAATAGAAGATTGGTATATCTCGGGGATACATCTTCGAATCATGTTATCAACACGAATCCTGAACAGATTAAGATCATCCCAATAATACATGTGGCAGTCATGAAAGAACATTTTCTTTTGGACAGAGGAAAGGTCATAGGGGACAATACTGCTCGCCAGGTAGTTTGCAATGTCTGCATACCATGGCGCCTCCTCCATTGCCACTGCTAGAAATTGTTCATAGGGAATGTCTCAGTTATATCTTCTACCTCTACTTTCTTTTCAGCTCCCTCCAACCTTCGAAGGTGGTCGGCCACTTGGTTCTCTACCCCTTTCCTATCGCGGATCTCCAAATCGAATTCTTGTAGCAAAAGAACCCAACGGATCAAGCGTGGATTTGACTCCTTCTTTGCTATCAGGTACCTAAGTGCTGCATGGTCAGTATAAACAATCACTTTTGAACCAATCAAATAAGACCTAATTTTGTCGAATGCAAACACCATAGCCAACATCTCTTTCTCAGTCACGGTATAATTGAGTTGTGAACCGCTTAGCATTCTGCTTGCATAGTAAATTGGGTGCACAAGTTTGTCCTTTCGCTGCCCCAGAACTACTCCTATAGCATAGTCACTCGCATCACACATGAGCTTAAACGGCTGCTCCCAGTTGGGTGCAACGATTATTGGTGCAGTCACCAGTCTCTTCTTCTGCTTCTCAAATGCTAACCTGCAGTCATCAAAAATCACAAAGGACTGATCCTTTTCAAGGAGTTTGCATAAGGGTTTAGCAATTTCAGAGAAATCCTTTATAAATCCCCTGTAGAAACCGGCGTGCCCAAGGAAACTTCTTACTGCCTTGACCGAAGTGGGCAGTGGAAACTTCTCAATCACATCAAAATTAGCATGGTCGACCTCAATACCATTACTGGACACTCGATGTCCCAACACTATACCTTTTTGTACCATAAAATGGCACTTCTCCCAGTTCAGCACTAAATTTGCCTCCAAATACCTTTTCAAAACTCTTCTTAAGTTGTGAAGGCGGTCTTCGAATGAATCCCCCACCACTGAGAAATCATCCATAAAGACTTCCATAATATCTTCAACCATATCAGTGAAAATGGATAACATACACCTCTAAAGGTGGCCGGCTCATTTCATAGGCCAAACAGCATTCTCCGAAAGGCAAAGATGTCATACGGACAAGTAAATGCCATTTTCTCTCTATCTGCAGGGGCTATTGAAATATGATTGTACCCCGAATATCCATCCAAAAAGAATAAGTGAGACCTCCCTGCCAATCTATCCAACATCTGGTCAATGAATGGTAGGGGAAAATGGTCTTTCCAGGTGGCCGTGTTTAATTTTCTTTAATCCATGCAAATTTTCCAACCCGCGACTGTACGAGTCGAGATCAACTCATTATTCTCATTTCTCACTACAGTGATTCCACCCTTCTTTGGCACACACTGAACTGGGCTGACTCAGTTACTGTCATAGATGGGGAAGATGATTCCCGCATCTAACCACTTGATCACTTCTTTCTTCACCACTTCTTTCATGTTAGGGTTCAACCTTCTTTGATGTTCTCTGGAAGTTTTGTGCCCATCTTCCAGTAGAATATTATGCATATAAAATGCCGGGCTGATCCCTTAATATCTGCAATGGTCCAGCCAATTGTAGTCTTGTATTCCATTAACACCTGCAAAAGTTGTTCTGCCTGCACATCTAACAAATTGGATGAGATAATAACAGGCAAAGTGGATTTAGGTCCCAAGAAGGCATACCTGAGGTGAGACGTTAATGGTTTTAGCTCCAATTGTGGTGGATCTTCAACTGATGTCTTAGCTGGAGGTGTTTTTCTTTCTTCTAAGTGTAAGGGCTCGAATTCGAGCTCTCTTTTCCAGTGCCCTCGCCCTTCAAGGGCCAAAACCCACTCTTCCAAGTCCTCATCATCCATTTCTTCTAAGTTCATGAGGCAGGCTACTAGAGGGTCTTTTGCGTTCAGAGTCTCATCTTCCTCCTCCAAAATCACATCCACAACCTCTATCAGAGAGTAGTTAGCAAACTCACTGGGTCGCTGCATAGATTTCTGCACATTGAATGTTATCTCTTCATCGTTCAGTCTCATATTTAGCTCCCCAGTTTCATAATCAATTAGAGCTCTCCTAGTGGCCAAGAATGGCCTTCCTAAAATTATGGGAATTTCCTCGTCAACCCGGCAGTCCATAATGACAAAATCTACCGAAAACACGAACTTTCCAACCTGCACCAGCACATCATCAAATATACCTTAGGGCCTCTTCACCGTTCGGTCGGCTAGTTGTAGTAACATGGATGTGGGTCTTGCTCTTCCAATGCGCAAACTTTTATAAATAGTCAAGGGCATCAGGTTTATGCTCGCCCCCAAATCACAAAGTGCCTTAGCAAAAGCATAGTTTCCTATTATACATGGGATTGTGAAACTCCCTGGGTCAGACAGCTTCTCATCTATGGGTCTCGTCACAACCGCATTACATGTCTGAGTCAGTGTAACCGTGGCCAACTCTTGAAATTCGAACTTACGAGACATCAAGTCCTGCATCATTTTAGCATAACCAGGCATTTCCTTTAAGGCGTCAATCAATGGAATGTTCACCTGGATTTGCCTCAACATCTCCATGAATTTCTTATATTGCTCATCTTTTTGATATTTGGCCAATCTCTGGGGAAGGGTGCTAGAGGCCGCTTCTTTCCTGTAATTTGAGTTTGAAACTGCTCAGGCTCTGTTTCGACTGCCTTCTCTTTCACTAACTCAGTTTCCTTCGCAACCTCTTTTTGTTTGCTAGATTCAGCTGGTGCATGTTCTACCGTCACCTCGGTTAACCCTGTCGAATCATCTACATCGATTGGTACTGGCACAAGTGTTTCAGATGGTCGGCTTTCGCGAGCAATTTCTTGCTCTAGATCAAGATCTCTACCATTTCTTAAACTCACCGCCATAAGCTGCTTCGGGCCCTATTCTTTTGGATTGACTTGTGTGTCTGCACGTAACGTCCCTTGGGGACGATTGTTTAGAGCCATAGAAATTTGTCCTAACTGAATCTCAATACCCTTTTATCGTTGATTCATGTGAGTCCACTCTCTCTTGAATTTTTCCAGTGGACCTAATCAGTTGTTACAACATTCTATTGTTGTTGTCCAGCATTCCCTTAAGTTCAGCAAACCCTTCATCTTGTCTCACAATCTGTTGTTGTTGAGGTTGTTGATAAGCTAGCTGCTGATTTTGTTGATTGTAGCCCTGTTGTCTTTGGTAAGGCACAACTTGACCCTGTGGTCTCATAGCTCCAAGATTGTTACCATTATTATACTGTTGATGTGCTGGTCTATACTGCTGATTCTACTGCCCCCAATTCTGACCACCTTGCCGCTACCCTCCATAGTTGGCCACATAGTTCATATTCTCCTGATAGTTCTGGTTGTCACTTTCCGCATTCCACGAGCATACATATGGTTGGTTGATACATGGTGTACATAAACCCCCATTAGTCGCGTCAACTATGTGTACCTGCTACTTCTGGCCTGATTCATCAATCTTTTAGGTGAGGATACTCATTTGCATCATCAGAGTTTCAGCTGTGGAGTTGTTTGGGATCCAAATCCACTGAGTGAACTACAGGAGTGATCATAGAGTCTCTTTTCATCCATCCTGAGTTTTGAGCCATTTTATCAAGTAAGATCTTGCATTCTCTGAATGATTTTCTCAAAAATGCTCCTCCTGCTGAAACATCATGATGTTTTAGACGTCAATACCACACAAGAAAATAGGTTACTTTGTGTGGTACCTAATTTTCGAGTGCTATCTCAATAGAAGAACTTGGTTCTTCTTGGTGTTCCAACTACTACTGTTGCGGAATAATAAAAAGCAGTAAAGTAAAAATATAGAGATTTTACGTGAAAAACACCTGGCTCAAAAGGTGAAAAAACCACGACCTACTCCTCAATAGGATTTGCTCAAACTCTTCACTAAAACTCTGAGCCAAACGGACTTACAAAATAAACTCTTTTGTAATCCTAGGACTAACTCTAATCCTTTTTGTAGTAACTAGCCCCTAGCTAATTTCTACACACCTCAAGTTAACTCTAACTTGAACAATACATACCTATTACAATTGCTGCTATGAAAGCTGAAAGATACAATATTAAAACTCCTACTACAATCAACTAGACTCAATAATCAATCAGATGGAAATGGTTCTTCTAGTTGAACTGTAGCCTTTGAATAGCACAATGATTCTTCTAGCAAAATAACTCTGGGAACTTTGCTTTCAGATTTTGATTCACTTCAGCTTTTGTGCATGTGGAATTCCAGCAAAAATACTTCAAGTATATATAGAGTCAGTTGTTGAGCTTGTCGTCCAATTCTAGTCCAATTCTACCTGGGTGAACATTATTCGTACCAAACTCAACTTCCTTTATTTTGTTGCTTTCCTTACTGAATTCGACTTCAATCAACTCATCAGTTTGCAACCTTTTCGCATTAGGATACAATCTCTTGGTTCATTGATATTTCACATTCACAAACATCTCCTATGCATATACGGTTCATGTGCCAGCTATTCAGTTCAAGATGTGTGCTCTGATGGACCTGGTTCAACTGGTCAGTCATTTGTCAATCTTCAAAACTATCCAGTGACATGGGTCAACACATCAACATTGGCCTTCAAGCTGTCTGCCAATCCCATGTAGAACCTTTTCCCCAACATCTGGTCTAGAAGGCCATGATGAGGACACTTAACTAGCATACCTTTGAACCTCTCCCACATATCTTGTAGTGTCTCTGTTTGTCTCTGCCTGAAGCTCGATATCTCTCCAACTTGTTTGGTAGTCATATTAGGTGGGTAGAACTTGTTCAAAAGTTGCTTGACTAATTCCTCCCAAGTAGTGATGGAATTTATGGGGAGTAAATTGAGCCAAGTTTGAGCCTCTCCCATTACCGAGAATGGAAACAACAATAGCCTTATTTCTTTTGGTGTCACATTTGGTTGTCTTTGCATGACGCATATCGACAGAAAATTTTTCAGATGCTGCTGAGGATCTTCAATGTAAGAACATGAGAACAGTCCCTTGTTCTGCAACAAATGTAGCATGTTGTTCGTGATTTGAAATGATTCTACTTGTATCTGAGGTACGGCATTTGCGGTTTCCAGATTTTCGGCGGTGGGTTGTGCCCAATCATACAAGGCTGCTTCTGGCACAAGAGGCACCACACCCTGATTGTTTGGTTCATTCGCATTGTTTCTGTTGTTGTTTGGATTTTCTATTCTGTCATCCGTGTCTGGTTCGATTTGTTCTGTTGAATTTTGTTGTCGTTTCTCTTTCTTGTTCGCACGATTCAATGCCTTGAAAACTTTCTCAGGATCTGATAATGCGTCGAGCAATTCACCAATTCTTGAGGAGTTTCTAGGCATGCACTTATAACACCCAAGACTACAACGTTAGAAATTCAATGTATTTAGTTTAAGATGAAGAACATTGACTACACTAAGAATTCTAGCACTTCGTTTTGCAGTAATTAATAACACCGTTAAGTCCCCAGCAATTGCGCCAAAATTTTATCACGCCAACTATGCCTTATAAAAAGGACTAAGTGATCATTGCAAATATAATCCGGTTTACAAGCCCGGAGTCGATTCCACAGGGAATTAACGTACTAATCACAACTTTTAGTTCAACAAGAATCCAAATAATCAACTTCCAACAAGACTGAATAATGACTTGAGTGTTTATTAACTAATAACAAGGTAATTAAAAACTATAATTTTATTACTAACAAAGCAACTGTTGTAGACAAGATTAGGAAGATCTAGAGTTACGATTTTTCCGCTTATCGGAATCCTCCCTGCTACGATGCTACAAATTTGCCTAGATACTCTATACCGATCGTGAGCACTTTAGGTGTCGCAATTCTCTTCCGGGTAAATACAACAATTTACTAAATGTATTCTTCCGAATTACACTAGCTAGCACTAGTTTACCGCTTACTACTATTGCACCAAGGTTTCATTATTCCCAAACCCACCTTTAAACCCTCTGTATTGATACTCATATAAGTTAGGAGTGATGTTATTCAAAAATTACCTAAACGTGTACCCTTTTCCAAGTAATACACACTAAATAGGCATAGCCGATTGAGGGCCCTTCAATCAACCACAATAATTCCCTAGTTGAACAAGTAGAGAAAATTCAATGGAAATTTTATATCAAACACAACAAAGATTCATCCTCCAAGAGGTTCAATAAAACCGTAGAACAAAGAGTTTAGCTACTCATAATTGTTTTCACAATCACAACATAAGAATTCATCATCAATGATAAAAAGGAGAGAAAGAAAGATAAAAATTCGTTTCTGAATCTTCCGTCTCGCTCCTTGCCTGTTCTTGCCTTCAAAGTTCTTCTAAAAACCAAGATACCCTCATTTTGGACGAGTTGGGCTTCATATAAGTCAAGGATGGTCGCCTCTGGAATTACAATTTTAGCCCTAGAATATTTTTTTTCTCGGAAGGACGTGCGCGGTGGTGCACCTGGGTAGGTGACCGCGCATCTGGCTGTGCACTTTTGCCAGTTTGTGCTTGGCTTGCGCGGTCAGTGCGCGGCCACGCACCTGGGCAATTTTTTGCGCTCTTCTTCGTTCTTTTTTTTAAGTGCGCTAACCTCCTTCGATCCTCAAACGGATTCCCAATTTATTCCATAAGCCTTTACTTGTCCTTCAATGCTCTATATTAACTCCAAAATGCTCCTAAACTTCATCATAACCCCGAATTACTCCTACGAGACATAAAATTCTCAATCAGAGCAATTTATTATCATTTAACGCTCAAACATCAATAAAGTGCAGCCAATTTAGATTGCAAATAGTGGCCAAACTACATAATTATAGCCTACTATCATCAATCTTATCCTCTTCATCCGTCTCGAACTTCTCTTTTCGTGTAGGTTTCAAGATTTTTGCAGAATTCATTCTTCTCCTTCACTTGTCTTTATCGGCAAAAAATTCTGCTTACCGGGTACCAATTTATGATTTTTTCATATCCAACTATGGTGTTTTGGGATTTGTGAAAGTAGAGATTTTTCAGTGTTTGCTAAGTCGTTTGTGATATTTGGCTGTTGTTAGATTAATGGTCGACTGATTGAATTGATTCCTCCTCCGTTCCTCTATTGTTTTTGAATTGGTTCCTCTGTATGTTTTCTAAGGCTACTGCTATTTTTGTGATTGTTCATAAATTTATAAGTGTCGTTGATGCATATTGATGTTTTAGTTGAATACCACTAGTCGAGATATGAATTTAACCATGTTTAAACTTTTTGCCAGAGTATGATATATGTATATCATTTTTTATTCTATTGTTAGTTGATGGTTTAGTGCATTATTAGGCTTATTACTGGTTTTTGCCTTATTACAAAGAGGAATTTTAGCGGCTAAAAGGCTACTGGTTAGTTTGTCCGTGTGAAGGTCTGAAAGGATCAGAATACTATTTTAGTAATATTTAAACACTAAAAGTATCTATTCAAAGTAAAATCTGGAGAAGAGATATAAGAGAAGAATGAGATAAACGAGTATATCCAAAACTTTGTTCTTTGTTGTAAAATAATTTACTCACGATAAAATTGGTTGAATCATTTTGTATTCTCTTAAATTTTTATTTTCCGCTTCAACTTTCCTTTTCCAAGTAGTTTGAACGCTTGCTACGTTTAAAAAATTTTCCAGATTTGTCTAGCATCGATAATGCAGCTTCAGGTTGCACCTCTGTTTTCAATTCACATGTATCAATATCTCATATAGCACCTTTGTTTTCACTATTTAATTGCTGCAAAAAATTGCCCCTAAAGTATATTTAAGGATTTATAACTGAATTGGTTTAATACAATGGATTAGTATTCAATTATTTTGGTGACATCTGTTAGGGACATGATCAGGATGACTATATGGGAGATGGGAGGGCTAATAGAAAAAGCTAAATTAAGTAAAGATTTTACATGGAAGGTGCCACATCAGCAAATACTTGAGTTGATGCATTGCTGAGGAAGAATACTGCACTCCTTTGTTGATCAATCAACAAGTCAGTATAGAAACTTTTAAAGTATTCATAATGACCAAATTTCGGACTCCATATCCAAATACCTATTTTGCAAACTTTCATTAATAAATGGTTACAATTGTAGCATATATTTAGTTACTTTGTTTTAGTTTTGATTTTTGTACTTGTGATCTGCTTAAGCTATTAGCTAACCAGGATGCTATTACGCAGTTTCCTTTTCATTTGAATGTTGGAAGCATAAAACTCTATTCATTCAAAATGATGCTTTTCTTTTTTTATTAGGATATGTATTTTGTAGATGTTTCTTATGGGTGGAGGGCTGAGGGAATGTAATTTGTTGGTTGTATATCTTAGTCATGCTTGTTCGATAGCAAGGTTGCACATTTTGCTGCTTGATTCTATGTTGTCTCCCTTGTACATTTGCTTAGTGAAATATTCTTTATTGGAGTTTAGAATTCAATCCATAACTCACGCTGTCTGCTAAGAACAAAACTTTGTTGCACAACATTTTGCCATATCTTTTATCTTTTGGTGAGTAGCATCTGGTTATTCACTTTTCTAGGTGTGATTTAAAGTTACTAGAGATTGTTGTAAGCTCTTTTATAAAATTCTGCACACATTGGCTATCTTTGAGGACATAATATTCTGAATATACAGTGTGTTCTCCTTATTCTAATTTTAGATTTCTCTCACTATGGCTACTCTCCATTGGGTCGTCCTTTGCATTTCTCAAAATCTGGCCATTTTATTAGAAATTGTATATTACTTATGCGAAAATCATGAAATCCCATATTTCCAAAATATTGTATATTGTTTCTTTAGATGGGGAAACCATGAAATGGGAGAAGTTCCTCACTAATGCAACTTAAACGTGCAAAATCTTTATAGCATATCGCTATTTGCCTTTTGTTTAGTTTTTATCTCTTTTTATCCTATAGTTCCATGGGCTTGATTTGATCATTTACATTTTTTAGTTGATCTACTTATTAAGAACATTAAGTGCTAGAAAGCTGAGTTGCTGCTCTCGGGCTTAGAATGCTAGAACTAATCCAAATTAGAGTGTCTTTGAAGGTCATAGGTACATTCACTATTTAATTGAAGATAAACACTTACCCGTTGGGATATATTTAGTGTTAAAACACATATTATTTTTGCTTTCTGTTGTTTTATCATGATATTGTTATTTAATAGATTTTAGATGCTTAACCACATAAATTTTTGCTTTCTCAGGTGCTTAACCATATAAGCTTTTGCTTCGATTCTTCAATTCTAGGTAATTCGGAGCCAAAAACGGTTCGTCGGCCTACTTTACTAAAAGACATTTGGATGCTTCCTCTGGGGAAGATAGTTGATGTGTCATTTAATAATCGTAACCAAGCTATTGGGGAAAAAGGTCGAAAACTAGCTAGCTTTCTAAGAATTATTGCGAGAGCTCCAGAACTAATACCTCTATATGTAGATGATTAGAGAAATTTTGATAAGGAGGAAAAGAAGAAATTGGTGGATTTCGTGAGGGTATGGAGTAGTTCGTATTATTATTATTATTATTATTATTATTATTATTATTATTATTATTATTATTATTATTATTATTGTTATTATTATTGTTATTATTATTATTATTGTTATTATTATTATTATTATTATTGTTACATCCCGTACCTTAGCATTAGGATGTGTCATACTAAATCTACATGAATATGAAGGGATTATGTCTATTAGGAGGTTATAGAGGGTTTAAGACATTATTATTATGAGACCTTGTAAGTTACAACCTTGTTACCGTTAGATATTATGTTAGTGTGGTACTTTCTTTTAAGTGAAATATTTTAGTAAAAGTTTTATAAGTATAATTTTGGATAGTTACCATTATTACTATTTTCGAATATGGTAAATTATACATATAATATGAGAACGCTTATGAGATTTTCTTAATTGTAAAGATAGAAATTATTTTCTCACAAGAAAAGAAGGTTATCTTTTTACCATTTTAATAATTAAGCGTACGAGAATTTATATTCTTTATACAAGATTAGCAAAAATTAGAAGTTGAGAAAATATATGTATTTTTACATAGGTTTTTTTTAATGAAATAATTATGTATGTATTGATTTTATATGGTACCCCATGACCATAAAAGTAAGGTAAAATGAGCAGTATTTTAAGTATGTTGAGATAATTCTTGATTATGTAAATAATCGAATAATTGGTGGTTTATTGTTGAGAAGGGATAATTATTCACGTGGCATTAAGCCACCCATGAATTATGACTCTTTAAGTCATTGTATTAGGTGGCAAGGTTATATGGGATTTGGCAAACTTAATAACGTGAACCACCTTACTCATATAACGAAATGAGACTTTGGGGTATTTTTGTTTTTGCATTGATTGGAGCTACTGCCACCACCTTTGCTCTTTGGCGACGGCGATCATTCTGCTAATTCATTTTTTGGGGGTGTTCAATAACTTATAGGTTGTTGTAAGTCCAAAAAGGGTCTATTGAATGGAAAGGAAGATACAACAGAAATCAAGTTTTGCAAAGGGTTAAATGAACTTTTGAAGATTTTCGACCCTATTTGCATATAATTTTCTTACCAAAGGAGTTATCTCAAGCAATGAAATTCAGTTTAAGAATCGTCTCAGGTATGTTAAAGATATTTCTTCTTTCTTTTGCCATGATCCAAGTAACGAGACGTAAACGTAATGTTATTTTATAAGTGGTTCTAATCTTAGCAGTTAAGGATATCTACGTTATTCATTTCTATAAAGTGATATTCAAGCATGTCTAAGTATGTATCTAGTCCCTATTGAGGTATATGATAGAGATGTTAAATTTTATAATATAGTGATACATGTATCTTCATGCATTTACCATCATGCTACGGTTGGTCGGGCAGTTACCACCGGTTGGGCAGTTACATATTTACCACCGAGCAACGGCCGGTTGGGCAGTTATATATCTACCACGGAGCTACAACCGGTTGGTCAATTACCACTGGTTGGGTAGTTATGCATTATTACTTACCACAGGTTGGGCAGTTATGCATTTACCTGTCACGACACAATTTCGGAGTCGTGATGGCACCTGTCGTGGAACTAGGAAAGCCTCCCTTTTTAACTAAGCTAAATTCAATTTCCAATAAAAATGCGATTTTTAAACGAATTTATTAATAATACTAAGAATCTGAAGTTTAAAACAATGTGTGAAAAACTAAATTTAAACCTCCAACCCCAGATCCAGTGTCACTCAGTCATGAGCTACTAAAACATAAAGCAAAGAAAAGGAGAAATGGACAATGTTGTCTCAAAATAAAGAACAACAGGTAGAATAAGGAAGAGAAGACGAGGTCGCGATCGCCAGCTGCTACCTCAACAACTCCAATAGAAACGTTGACCGCTGCTCAATATCCGCTACCAGGTCTCGGTGTACCTGAATCTGCACACAAGGTGCAGGGGGTAACGTGAGTACACCAACTCAGAAGTAACGAACCCAAACTATGGGCTGAGATGTAGTGACGGACAAAACCTCAAAAATCTTACAATAAATAATATACAGAATTTAGACATGCTAACAATTTATCAGGATGGGTAAATATGCCAAAATATGCCAGTATACCCTACATGCCATCATAAAATATATGTATGAAACCAGTATGGATATGCACATAGTGCTCACAGCTCTCCCACAGAAGTCCACTCAGTACTATATATGGCTCTCAGGCCCAGGGAAGTTCCATCCTGGAATATGCATAAACACCGGTGACCGTAGTCACTATGTACTGAAAAGGCCAATCCAGCCCCCATGGAGAAGATCCATCTCCGGAATACAACACTCGGACAATTTCCATATCCAGGGAAGATCCATCCCTCTCATAACATCAGCTTCGGACAAGATCCATGCCCATGGAAGATCCATCACTCACATAACATCAACTTCTGACAAGATTCATGCCAGGGAAGATCCATCCCTCTCATAACCTCAGCTTCGGACAAGATCCATGCCCAGCGAAGATCCATCCCTCATCATCAATGCGCTCACTAGGGGTGTAAAGACTCCGAAGGGGCCCTAGTGGCCCAAGCGCCATATCAAGCCAACGAAGGCATGATTTAAATATCGCTGCAGTGTGCAGTCCATTCTCATAATTATCTCAATAACAAGCTCTCGGCCTTACTCAGTCATTACTCTTCAGTCTCACTCACATGGATCATAAATGTCTCCATCAGCTCGAAACAATGAAAAGTATGCATGTAATTAACAATACTGAGACTGAGATATGAAATGATATGCTATAACAGGACTGAGTATATGACATCAAATAATCAAATCATGAGACAGCAATATACGACCACTCAGGTCTCAGCATTTCCGGCGTGACGCCTAGCATTTATACTTAACATGGTTTCTAACACGTTCACAATTACCACATTAATAGAAGCACAGATTTCATCATGGAATAATCACTATGCGGTGCCATGGGATAAGCCAGGCTACAATTACTCGGTGCACGCCCTCACATCCGTCACTTGGCATGTGCGTCACCTCAACAATAGTCATAAATCATTTAGCTCGGGGTTTCAAACCCTCAGAACCAAGTTTGAAAATGTTACTTACCTCAAAACCGGCTAAAATACTATTCTGCAGTGTCTTTGCCTCTAAATCCAGCCTCTGAGTGCTCCAAATCTACCAAGTTCAGATTTTTATCATCCATTTATGCTTAAGGAATGAATTCCAATTGAAAAATATCAAATTTAGCTCAAAACCCGAAATTAGTCAAAACCCGACCTCCGGGACCACGTCTCAAAACTCAGAAATTTTTATACCAAATTTTTCTTCATCATCCCACGAGTCCGTACATATAAAGAACACTAAAATCGGATTTCGTTTGACCCCTCAAATCAATCCCTAAAGGTCTCAAAATCTCAAGTGCTAAACCCATCTTTTTCTACTGATTTTTGTGAATTTAACACTGATATTATGCTCTATAATCATCCATAAATGAGTTTTAATAATCAAAACACTTACCTCTATGAAGAATAAGGATTTCCCTCTTCAAAATTCGTCCCCAAAGCTCTTTTCCATACAACAATGGTGTAAAATAAGGTTTAAGTCGCGGAAGGGTTTATTTAAATGTGCCCAATGATTTCTTCACCGCGATCACGGAAAAAGCCACGTGATCGCGATTCACAGCAACTCAAACCCACGCGATCGCAGCCCATCACACGCGATCGCAAAGCACACTGACCAGCCCCCCACGCGCACCCCTCTATCCCTACGCGACCGCAACATGCCCCACGCGATCGCACCGCTCAACCTGCTCAACCTCTGCGGTCGTGAACACACCTATGTGATCGCAGAGAGTAAAATTCTGCCCCTCACAAATTGCACTACGCGATCGCGACTCTCCCTACGCGATCACAGTGAAGGAAAACCTGCTGCACAAAAACCAAAAAACCAGCAATTTACCTAAGTCCAAAAATGCCCGTTAACCAACCGAAATCAATCCCGAGCCCCTCGGGACCCCAACCAAAGTTACCAACACATCTCATAACATCATTCAAACTTAGTTTCACTCTCAAAACACCAAAACTAACATCAAAACACCAAATTTACATCAGATTCAAGCCTAAGAACTTTGGAATTTCTAAAATCCTCCAACGATGCCGAAACTATCCAAAACAACTCTGATTGGCCTGAATTTTTGCAGACACATCCAAAATGACATTACGAACCTGCTCCAACTGTCAGAATTCTATTCTGACCCCAATAGCCTATTTTCCACTGCCGTCCGAAAATCGCCAAAAACTAGCTTTCACCAATTCAATCCTAATTCTACATCGGACGTCCCAAAATTATTCTTAACACACTCCTAAGTCCCAAATTAACGAACGAAGATATTCGAACCATAAAATCCGCATTCCGAGGTTGTTTGCTAATAAGTCAAATCTTAGTTGACTTCTCCAACTTTAAGGCTATTTTTAAGGACTAAGTGGCTAAACTCTCACTACAACCATTCCGATTTCAAGCCTACCAACTCTAACACATCAATAATAGTATAACCAACCTATGGAAAGTCGAGAATAGTAATTATAATGCAAGTTCTACGTAACGACCGACCGGGTCGTTACATTCTTCCCCACTTAAACATACGTTCGTCCTCGAACGTGCCTAGAGTTGTTCCAAACACCACCAAAATTGTTGTGTAACCTACCATGCACATATTCGGAGGTGATCCCACGTCACTCTACCCCATATAGGTCTAATAGCACAACACATTTAAAATTTCGAAATCCAATCTTGACCCATAAACCTTAGAACTACATTTCCACTTCTGAATCAATTTACAAAATCAAAATCCTACAATTATAAACTGAATAAGTCTGGGCATACTGTAACAAGTCATATCCGTAACCCAAGATGAAATACCATGATCCATTGCATGACTCAAGCACTCGTGGCGATAACTCCTAATCACAATAGTTGCTTATAACGACCCAATACCGGTAAATAACCTCTTATCAAGAAATTCCTCGCTCTTACACTTTCATATACTGCCGATGATGACAGAAACACGTAGAAAATAACAACCATTCGTCCGATCAGTCAGACATGAAACTCCCCCTTCCCAAAAAGGAATTATAGGAAATTTCTAAGCCGACTCCCGATGCTTATCCTTCTAACTATGTTGTAGACAATTCTGACAATATTCATTCTAGGTCCAATGACCTCTTCTGACATGACACATCAATACCATTCGAAGCCATAACCTGTGCAACTCGTGCACTCAACAACAACCTCCCAACATAATGAAATTATATCAAAGAGTCACACGAGAGGACTATCCTACCATTAACAATTACCCTCATAAGCACCCAAAGAACTAATTGTATCCCTTACCACACCAACACCCAAGGGAATAACCCACATCCCCTAGGCAACCAAGCAAACTCCTACTTTACGCACACTACTTCCTTTACAAATAACAACTCAATCATGCAATGAGACTCATATCCCCATAGAGTATAATACAACCTGTATCCAGATTTTTTTTTTCCATTACTCGAGTCATTCTCAACTCCACCTCTGCAGGTCATAACTGATCCACCAGTATACCCCAAACTGAAACCAATACAGCACATCATTGGGCAACCAACTAATCATTAGCAGACTCCCCCACTTGGCTCAAAGCCATAGATCAAAACAAACAGTAACTCACAATGCCCATACGATATCACTGCCACAACACTGCAGTGGGATTCAACTGAATCCTTCATAAGCTCATACATAACTCAAACCATTAAATATCCCAAATCATCTCCAACCTCGCATTCACCATTGCAATAGATGTGCCAACTCCCACAAGTGATCTAAACTCAAATTGCAACATATATCAATTACTGGTAAAAGAGAACTTGCTACAAAACAACATAAGAGGTCTTCCCATACACTCATGACTCGAGGCCATATGCCAACTCCAGACAGAAGTCAAACACTCAACGTCCTCGCTACATATCCAGCCACTCCCTTTTTGTCACAATCAAGCAACATAAACACATCTCACTCTCAACTCACACTCACCACATGGTCATCTAGTCAACAAGTCTCGTCAATAAGGATACCAACGGACATATAAGTCCCCAATACATGTATCACACAAACAAAATCTCGGCACTCAAGTCACAGACAAAAATCCGGCCTCAAGTCCTCCAGACTGGCCCCAAACATGCTAAAATCACATCCCATTCATGGAAGTCACAAGCCATCGGTGCACGGCTAATACCGAGCGCTCACGTGCGCGTTTGAATATATGAAAGGAGTTCAAGAATTACGCTTCAGGTTGAATCAATGGATTCGCACGACAAGAGTTCGAGAATGTGAGATTTTTCCTAAAGTTTCTGCAGCCTCTCGAAGATAAGTACAGACGTCTCCATACCGATCCGCAAGACTCTACGAACCTGCTCATGACTGGTGAGACCTATTTAACCTAGGGCTTTGATACCATCTTGTCACGACCCAATTTCGGAGTCGTGATGGCGCCTGTCGTGGAACCAGGCAAGCCTCCCTTTTTAACTAAGCTAAATTCAATTTCCAATAAAAATGCGATTTTTAAACGAATTTATTAATAATACTAAGAATCTAAAGTTTAAAACAATGTGTGAAAAACTAAATTTAAACCTCCAACCCCAGATCCGGTGTCACTCAGTCATGAGCTACTAAAACATAAAGCAAAGAAAAGGAGAAATGGACAACATTGTCTCAAAATAAAGAACAGGTAGAATAAGGAAGAGAAGATGAGGTCGCGATCACCAGCTACTACCTCGACAACTCCAATAGAAACGTTGACCGCTGCTCAATATCCGCTACCGGGTCCCGGTGTACTTGAATCTGCACACAAGGTGCAGGGGGTAACGTGAGTACACCAACTCAGAAGTAACGAACCCAAACTCCAAACTAACGCAATAACAGTATCACCAACCTATGACAAGTCGAGAATAGTAATTATAATTCAAGTTCTACGTAACGACCGATCGGGGCGTTACATTATCACCGAGCTACGGTCGATCGGGCAGTCACCACTGATCAGTTGGGCATTCATGCATCATACAATATGGATTATAGAAATAGTCTCAAAGAGAAGCGTTATATATGTAAGTATAATAAGTATGCATATACGGTGGCACTTCAGAGATTCAGGTTGATTTTTATATGTCTTTAAAGTAATGTGGACTTATTGACATGTTTCAATTCTGACTTACATACTCGGTACATTATTCGTACTAATGTCCTTTTGTTTTGGATGCTGCATTCATTCCTGCAGGTATAGATGAACAGTTTGACGAGCCCTCATAGTAGACGAGATTGGCATTCAGCGAAGGGTCGATAAGACTCCACCTCATTCGGAGCGCAGTCGAGTCTATGAGTCATCGTGTCAGAATTTATCTAAAGATTTATGGGTAGGCCGGTACCCTGTCCCATTTGATGTCAAATAATCTTAGACGCTTTGTAAATAGAGGTTCATTTTGTATAGTATGTCAGAGGCCATGACTGCCCAAATGTATTCATATTTTAAGAAAAATGGTTCAGTGATACAGTGTTTTCCCACTTACAGTTGTACATTATGAGTTGTGGCCATGTGGGCCCATGATAGTTACAAAAGGAATGGGTCCAACTAACTCGAACAATGTATGTTATAGTTTTGATCGAACGATTATGAGTTACAGAGTGGTTCGCTCGGGCCAGCACGGCACCGGGTGCCAGCCACGTCTCCCCTGGTTCGGGGCGTGACAAAGTGGTATCAGAGCTGCTCGTGTCCTAGGGAGTCTACAAAGCCTTGCCTAGTAGAGTCTCACTTATGGGTGTGTTGCGCGTCACATTTATAATTGAGAGGCTATACGGCATTTAGGAAATGTTACCCTTCTTTTGTTTCGAGATCGTGCCATAGAGCTGAGTCGTAAGAAGTCAGTATAAAGTTTCCACCGAATTTTGTATGCACTAGAGGTGCTATCACAATAGAGGTCTATGGCGTAGATGGAATTTCTACTTATGTGAAAGGGAAGTTAGAAACAGAAGATACGATGCAAGATTGAAAAGTAAGTAAAGTAAAGGTGAAGAAGGTTGTGAATAGTCCAGAGCTCAGATAGAGGTTGGGTTTTAGTTTAGTATACAGAGGAGACCCAAGAGAAAGTTTTGAAAATCTCAAAGAGTTTACATTCGAGGACGAATGTTTCTAAAGGGGGGAAGGATGTTACATCTCGTACCTTACCATTAGGATGTGCCGTAGTAAATCCACATGAGTTCGAAGGGATTATATCTATTAGGAGGTTATAGAGGGTTTAAGACATTATTATTATGAGACCCTGTAAGTTACCACCTTGATACCGTTAGATACTATGTTAGTGTGGTACATTCTTTTAAGTGAAGTATTTTAGTAAAAGTTTTATAAGTATAATTTTGGATAGTTACCATTACTACTATTTTCGAATATGGTAAATTATACATATAATATGAGAACGTTTATGAGATTTTCTTTATTGTAAAGATAGAAATTATTTTCTCACAAGAAAAGAAGGTATCTTTTTACCATTTTAAGAATTAAGCATACGAGAATTTGTATTCTTTATACGAGATTAGCAAAAATTAGAAGTTGAGAAAATATATGTATTTTTACATGGATTTTTTTTAATGAAATAATAGTGTATGTATTTATTTTATATGGTACCCTATGACCATAAAAGTAAGGTTAAGTGAGTAGTATTTTAAGTAAGTTGAGATAATTCTTGATTATGTGGATAATCGGGTAATTATTAATTTTAGTAGAAGATTAACACTCAATTAAAGTAATTGGTGGTTTATTATTGAAAAGGGATAACTACCCACGTGGCATTAAGCCACCCCATGATTATGACTATTAAGTCATTCTATTAGGTGGCAAGGTTATATGGGATTTGGCAAGCTTAATAATGTGAGTCACCTTACTCATTTAAGGAAATGAGACTTTGGGGTATTTTTGTTTTTGCGTTGATTGGAGCTACTGCCACCACCTTTGCTCTTTGGCGACGGCGATCATTCTGCTAATTCTCTTTTTGGGGGTTTTCAATAACTTACAGGTTTTTGGAAGTGCAAAAGGGGACTATTGAATGGAAAGGAAGATACAGCAGAAATAAAGTTTTGCAAAGGGCTAAATGAACTTTTCAAGATTTTCGACCCTATTTGCATATAATTTTCTTACCAAAGGAGTTATCTCATGCAATAAAATTCAGTTTAAGAATCGACTCAGGTATGTTAAGGTTATCCCTTTATTTCTTTTGGCATGATCCAAGTAACGAGACGTAAACGTAATGTTATTCCATAAGTGGTTCTACTCTTAGCAGTTAAGGATATCTACGTTATTCAGTTCTATAAAGTGATATTCAAGCATGTCTAAGTATGTATCTAGTCCCTATTGAGGTATATGATAGAGATGTTAAATTTTATAATATAGTGATGCATGCATTTACCACCGTGCTACGGCCTGTCAGGCAGTTACCACCAGTTGGGCAGTTACATATTTACCATCGAGCTACGGCCGATTGGGCAGTTATACATCTACGATCGAGCTACGGCCGGTCGGGCAGTTACCACCAATTGGGCAGTTATGTATTATTATTTACCACCGGTTGGGCAGCTATGCATTTACCACCGAGCTACGGCCGGTTGGGCAGTTACCACTGATCAGTTGGGCAGTTATGCATCATACAATATGGATGATAGAAATAGTCTCATAGAGAAGCATTATATATGTAAGTATAATAAGTATGCATATATGATGGCACTTCAGAGATTCAGGTTGATTCGTATATGTCTTTAAAGTAATGTGGACTTACTTATATGCTTCAATTCTGCCTTACATACTCGATACATTATTCGTAATGACGTCCTTTTGTTGGGGACGCTGCATTCATGCTTGCAGGTATAGATGAACAGTTTGACGAGCCCTCATAGTAGACAAGATTGGCATTCAGCGAAGGGTCGATAAGACTCCACCTCATTCAGAGTGCAGCCGAGTCTATGAGTCATTGTGTTAGAGTTTTGCTAAAGATTTATGGGTAGGTCGGTACCCTGTCCCATTTGATGTCAAATAATCTTAAAGGCTTTGTAGACAGAGGACTATTTTGTACAATATGTCAAAGGCCTTGACGGTCCATATGTATTCATATTTTAAGAAAAGTGATTTAGTGATACAGTGTTTTCCCACTTACAGTTGTACATTATGAGTTGTGGCCATGTGGGCCCATGATAGTTACAAAAGGAATGAGTCCAGCTAACTCAAAGTACATATGTTCTAGTTTTGGTCGAACGATCATGAGTTACAGAGTGGTTCGCTCGGGCCAGCACGGCACTGGGTGCCAGCCACGTCTCCCCAGGTTCGGGGCGTGACAATTATTATAGTTATTATTGTTATTATTATTATTATTATTATTATTATTATTATTATTATTATATGAACCAGCTCGATTGTTTGTACATGATTTTTTCTTCTAAATGTTGGCTTTATTTTTTCAGAATAAGTTTTCTATCCCAAAACAGGGAGAATCTTATGTCTAAAAGTCAGAAGGAAAGAAATAGTAAGATTACAAGTGCGATTTAAAAGGAGCGTATATGCAAAAATATAAGACCAAAGACGCTTTGCTAAAAAATAGAATAAGTCACATACCAAGGGATCAATGGAATGATCTTGTTTCTTATTGGCTTACGGATAAAACTAAGGTATAAAAAAATCTTTAAATCACCCATAGTTGATTATTTTCAATGTTTTGATTTTAGTTATATTCAATTTTTATCTATAATTTGTAAGATATCGTTTTAATATTTTAATGATAAAGGCGTACCCAAACAAAAAGAAATAATAAGGTCAATCAAAAGATGCCTCACACAAGTAGCAATCCAAACTTGTTAAAATTACTAACAATAATATTATTTTTAAGAAAATTTCACGCATATCTAACATCAATTTTATTGTGTTAGGCTGTAAATGCGATAGAGCCTACACGAGCATAAATTTTCATATTAACTCATAAACAACGTAAAGATGGTAGACCATTGGATGATGATTCTGCCAAGACAATCGTAAGATTTCTTTCTTCTTTTAAATTCTAAATTGTGAAATAGTTAGGAAAAAGAACTTAAAAGCGAATATTTGAATTTCAAATTGGATTTAAAATGTATTCTATGGTCAGGAAATGGTAAATGAAAGGATGAGCAATAGTGAGATCTCTACTGACCGACCTCCTCGAAATGTTGCTTGATAAGGCAATGTGTATTCCCAGGTATTCGAAAATGACAAAAGTGACTATGTAACGATCCGGCCGGTCGTTCCGAGAGTTTAGCCCCATTTTCCCCATTTCTACTTCATTCTTGTATGGTTCAGCTCTTTTATGTTGCGTTGGGTTGATTGGTTCGGGTTCGAAGTTATTGTGGAGAGAAATGAGACACTTAGTCTCTTAAGTTGGAGATTAAGTTGGAAAAGTCAACCGGAAGTTGACTTATAGGTAAGTGATTTCGGAATTGAGTTTTTATGGTTCGGATATCTTCTTTAGATGATTTGGAACTTAGTAATGTGTTCGGAATTTTATTCGGAGGTCCAGGAGTGTGTTCGGAATGTTATTCGGAGGTCCATGGTAGAATTAGGATTGAATTGGCGAAATTGGGTTTTTGGCGATTTTTGGTCGGCAGTGGAAAATTAGCTATCGAGGTCGGAGTGGAATTTTGAAAGTTGGGATAGGTTTGTAGTGTCATTTGGGATGTGTGTGCAAAATTTCAGGTCATTCGTACGTGGTTTGGTTGGTTTCGGCATCGTTGGCGAATTTCGGTCTATCCTTAGGCTTGAATTTCGAGTAAATTTGGTGTTTTGATGTTATTTTAAGTATTTCGAGGGTTTGACTAAGTTCGGGTGATGTTATATGAGGTGTTGGTATGTTTGGTTGGGGCCTCGAGGGGCTCGGGGTGATTTCGGATGGTCATCGGAAGGTTGGAACTTGGAAAATGTAGCAAAGCTGATGTTGGTGCAGGTTATCTGGTGTGGCCGCACCTGCGGACGGGGAGCCGCAGGTGCGATGATCGCATGTGCGGTGGACCATGCGCAGATGCGAAAGAGGGAGACCTGTCCTGGGAGCGTAAGTGCGGGTGATTGGTCGCACCTGCGAGCGCCCAGGTGTGTGTTGAGGGCTGCCGATGCGGAAGTTGGAATTTAAGTGATGAGCGTAGGGGCGCACCTGGGACCACAAGTGCGAGAACTTGTCCGAAGATGCGGTAATCGCTGGGAAGAAAGTATAAATGGTTGCCTTCGCGAATTTTCACTCATTCTTAACCATTTTTTGGCGAGTTTGGAGCTTTGGCAGTGATTCTTGAGAGGAATCGAAGGTGATCAATTGGTTAAGTTACTTGGGCTTCATTTCTTGTGTTTGTGATGATTTTTCTACTTTTTAATCATGATATTGGTGGAAATTAAGAAAGAAATTTGGGGGATTAGGGCTTGAAACTGGAGAACTTAATGTGAGGATTTGAGGGATCATTTATCGTCGGATTTTTATGGTTTTCGTATGTATAGACTCGGGAGTGAAAGGAGTTTCTAGTTTTGTAATTTTTATTGGATTCCGAGATGTGGGCCAGAAGGTCGGGTTTGGCCAATTCGGGATTTTGATGTAATTTGATTATTTTCGCGTGGGTTTTGTTCCTTTAGCGTATATTGATGGTATGAATCTGATTTTTAATAGATTCAGGGCAATTTGAGGCCGAGTCTAGTGGCAAGGACATCGCGGAGTAGATTTTCATCTGGCTTGAGGTAAGTAATGATTGTAAATCTTGTCCTGAGGGTATGAAACCCCGGATTTCACATCATTTCACTATTTTGAAGTGGCGCACATGCTGGGTGACGAGCGTGTGGCGTGTACTGTTGGGGATTGTGACTTAGTCCGTCCCGTAGCAACTATTAAGTTGCGTATTCGGCAGAAAACTATATGATATTTTTGTGTTTTAAACAGCATTACTATGTTTTGGGCTGAATGCCGTACTTGGGCCTCGTTTCAAGTTGTTTGGACCCTTAGGGGCTTTTACTACTATTTCCTCACTATTTTGATCAAAAATTTGTACTCATTCATGCTATGTTTTCTACTGATTTCATAACTCAGTCTTGTTTACTCTGTTTGATGCATAAAATGATATTTGGCTGAGCACCCTATTTTACTGATAGCCCGAGTGGCTTGAGAGGTTTTCTGACTAAGTGAGGCCGAGGGCCTGTAGTGTGAAGATATTATGGGATCGATTTGCTCGTCGCAGCATGTTGTTACTGATTCATGATTATTTGAGGCTGAGGGCCTCATTTATTACGCCACAAGATGGCTTGTTACAGTGTTTGGGCTGTAGGAGCCCCTCCGGAGTCTGTACACCCCAAGTGAGCGCATGTACCTACTGAGTGCGAGTGTCGAGTGCCGAGTGATGAGTGATTGGGATGCATGAGTGGCTGTGAGGTTGCCCGAGGGGCTGATTATGAGTGATTGTGAGGTTTGCCTGAGGGGCTGATTTTGAGTGATGTTATGCCCGAGGGGCGGTTTATGATACATGTTTTTGCTCGAGAGGCTATTTATGATTTTATCACTTTTACACTAAACTTCTAGAATTTCTGTTGGAAAAAAATATTTTAAATGATTTTTACTGAAATCGGCATTTAAGCGTGATGATTTGACACATATGTTGTCGGAAATGAAGAGTTGTACTTACTGTGAATTTATGGCATGTACTTATGTGTTTCTTACTGCTCAGACCTCATTTACTTTTATTACTTACTGAGTTGGCGTACTCACATTACTCCCTACACCTTGCGTGCAAATTCAGGTGCTAGGGCATCAGGGTGAGAGTTGATTTTCGTGTCTCAGAGTTTTACGGAGATTTTCGATGTAGCGGCACGGCGTCCTCAGCCTTGCCTTCTCCTTCTTAATTTTGTAGCGTTTATTTTTCCCAGACTTGTATTTTCTTTAGATGCTCATGACTAGTGACTCCGGGATTTTGGGTTGTATTTAATGTTTGGTATATCCTTACTTGTTTGAAATGTTTAAACAGTAATTTTCATGAAATATCGGATTAGTAATGATTTGAACGAACGGTTTCTATATGCTATAAGTAGTGAATTGGCTAGCCTAGTATCACGATAGGCGCCATCACGGTCGGAGGGTTTTGGGGTAGTGACAAGTTTGTATCAAAGCCTAGGTTACATAGGACTCACCAGTCATGAGCAGGTTTAGTAGAGTCTTGTTGATCGGTATGTACACGTCTGTACTTATCTTTGAGAGGCTGCAGAACCCTTAGGAAAAATCTCACATTCTTGAATTCTTGTCGTGCGAATCTATTGATTCTGATAACTAAACTTCTGTTGCTTCATTCTCTCACAGATGGTAAGGACACGTGCTACCGGACAGGGCGATCAGTCACTAGTGGGACCCATGAGGGGTCGAGGCCACGGTCGAGGTTATGGTAGAGGTAGAGGTGCAGCCTGCAGCAGATGGGGCAGTACCCATAGACCCACCTGTTATTCCAGATCAGGTCCCAACCACAGATGTTCCGGAGAGACCAGCCCAGGCACCGGCTGTGCCTATTGTTATTCTAGGTCTTCAGGAGACCTTGGCTCAGATTTTGACCATGTGCACCAGTCTTGCACAGGCGGTCGTTGTTACTTCTACATCCGCTACTTCTCAGGCCGGGGGAGACACTCAGACTCATGATGCCCATATACCTGAGCAGGTTATTCAGGGACTTCAGACACCGGGGGCAGCTCCAGCCCAGCTGGTTGCACCTTTTCAGGATTATGTGATTCCCATCGTGCCAGATGACGAGCAACGCATGTTGGAGAGGTTTGGTAGACTTCAGCCTCCGAAATTCAGTGGTGCTGAGGGCGAGGATGCCCATGGTTTCTTAGACAAGTGTCAGAGGATTCTTCGTACAGCAGAGATATTGGAGACCAGTGGGGTCTTGTTTACTACTTTTCAGTTCTCGGGAGCTGCCTTTACTTGGTGAGAGGCTTATGAGAGACGTGGGCCTGTTGGTGCAGCGCCCTTACCTGGCATCAGTTTTCCCCTCTCTTCCTAGAGAAGTATGTCCCACAGTCCCGCAGAGAGGAGCTGCGCAGGCAGTTTGAGTAGTTGTGTCAGGGTGATATGAAGGTGAGGCAGTATGAGATAAGATTTTCATAGCTTTCCCGCCATGCTATTTGGTTGGTCCCTACGGAGAGAGATAGGATTAGGAGGTTCGTGGATGGCCTCACATATTAGCTTCGTATTCTTATAACTAGAGAGAGGGTATCGGGTGCTACTTTTGAGAAGGTTGTTGATATTGCCTGAGAGATTGAGTCAGTTCATCGCCATGAGCGAGATGAGAGGGAGTCCAAGAGGCCTCGGGGATCTGGTAGTTTTGGTGGTGTTCCTTCAGGAGGACAGTTCCATCACGGCAAAGGTCGTCCATTCAGGCAGGCTCAGCCAGGCCGCTCAGGTTATCGTGGGGGATCATCTGGTCATGGTCCTCACAATTCTCATCAGGGGAACCCATCATTAAGTGCCCTCCCAGCCTAGAGTTCATCCCGTGCACCATCAGTTCAGGGTTCCTCCACGCTAGGTTCTTCTATCAGTTATCCCGGTGCTAGGGGTTCCCTTTAGTCCCCGTCCCCCACACCAGGGAGTTGTTTCGAGTGTGGGGAGTTTGGGAACGTGTGGAGGTAGTGTCCTCATCATCATGGTGGTCCATCTCAGCAGAGGGGCCAACCCTCGACTTCAGCTCCAGTTACTTCACCACCCACCCACTCAGCTAGGGTTGGGGGTCAGACAGCTAGAGGTCGCCCTAAAGGGGGAGGTCGATCAGGTGGAGGCCAGGCCTTTTTTTATGCACTTCTAGCCAGACCAGATGTTATGGCCTCAGATGAAGTGCTTACAAGTATTGTCTTAGTTTGTCACCGAGATGCTTCGATCTTATTTGATCCTGGCTCCATGTGTTCCTATGTTTCGTCATATTTTGCTCATTTTTTGGATATGCCCCGCGAGTCCTTAGTTACATATTTTCATGTGTCGACTCCGGTGGGTGATACTGTTCTTGTGGAATGCGTCTATCGGTCGTGTGTAGTATCTATTGGGGGTCTGGAGACCCGAGTGGATCTGTTATTGCTTAGCATGGTTGACTTTGATGTGATATTGGGAATGTATTGGCTATCTCCATGTGCCGAGTAGGGTGGAGAGGTTCTATTCATTATGTGCCGAGTAGGGTGATTTCATACCTG
Organism: Nicotiana knightiana; assembly: GCA_005239525.1. Classification (NCBI taxonomy): domain Eukaryota; kingdom Viridiplantae; phylum Streptophyta; class Magnoliopsida; order Solanales; family Solanaceae; genus Nicotiana; species Nicotiana knightiana. The sequence goes on along the minus strand of ML427312.1, from coordinate 26,174 downwards.
AAGGCCCAGCTATGGTAGAGAAAGTGTGTTTATCTTATTTGGCTTTTGTAATGGATGTCAGTGCTGAGACTCCCACCATTGATTCTGTTCTTGTAGTCTGTGATTTTTCGGACTTGTTACCTGCAGACCTGTCGGGCATGCCACCTGATAGGGACATTAATTTTGGTATTGATTTGGTGCCAAGCACTCAGCCTATTTCTATTCCACCGTATCGTATGGCACCGGCAGAGTTGAAGGAATTGAAAGAGCAGCTTCAGGAACTGCTAGATAAGGGGTTCATTCGGCCTAGTGTGTCGCCTTGGGGCGCACTGGTGTTATTTGTGAAGAAGAAGGATGGTTCCATGCGAATGTGCATTGACTACAGGCAGTTGAAAGAGGTTACAGTCAAGAATAAGTATCATTTTCCTCGTATTGATGATTTGTTTGACCAGCTTCAGGGAGCCAGGGTGTTCTCTAGGATTGATTTGAGATCCGGGTACCATCAACTGAAGATTCGGGATTCAGATATTCTCAAGACGGCTTTCAGGACCCGTTATGGACATTATGAGTTCTTGGTGATGTTGTTTGGGATGACCAATGCCCCAGCAGCTTTCATGCATCTGATGAACAGCGTATTTCAGCCATACTTGGATTCCTTCATTATTGTGTTCATTGATGACATCTTGGTGTACTCTCGTAGCCAGGAGGAGCACGCTCAGCATTTGAGAGTTGTATTGCAGATTGAGGGAGGAGAAACTGTATGCAAAGTTCTCCAAGTGTGAGTTTTGTCATGGTTCAGTAGCTTTCTTGGGGCACGTTGTGTCCAGTGAGAGTATTCAGGTAGATTCGAAGAAGATAGAGGCTGCAGAGTTGGCCCAGACCGTCCTCAGCTACAGAGATTATGAGCTTCCTTGGTTTGGTGGGATATTACCGTCGCTTTGTGGAGGGGTTTTCTTCTATTACTTTGCCATTGACCAAATTGACCTAGAAGGTACTCCGTTCAGGTGGTCGGACGAGTGTGAGGAGAGCTTTCAGAAGCTCAAGACGGCTTTGACCACAACTCTAATGTTAGTATTGCCAACAACTTCAGGTTCTTATACCGTATATTGTGATGCCTCGAGGATAGGCATTGGTTGTGTATTGATACAGGAGGGTAGGGTGATTGCCTACGCCTCATGCCGGTTGAAGACTCATGATAAGAATTATCTGGTGCATGATCTTGAGTTAGCAGTTATTGTTCACGCCTTAAAGATTTGGCGTCATTATTTGTATGGGGTTCACTGTGAGGTTTTTACTAATCGCCATAGTTTGCAACACCTGTTTAAGCAGAAGGATCTGAATTTGCGTCAACGGTGATGGTTGGAGCTTCTAAAGGACTATGATATCACTATTCTATACCATCCGGGGAAGGCCAATGTAGTGGTTGATGCCTTGAGTCGCCGAGCAGAGAGTTTGGGGAGTCTAGCGTATCTTCCAATAGTAGAGAGACCTTTAGCACTTGATGTTCAGGCCTTAAAGGGACAGTTTGTAAGGTTGGATTTATCAGAGCCCCATTGGGTATTGGCGTGCGTATCTTCTAGGTCTTATCTTTATGGTCGTATCAGAGAGCGCCAGTATGATGACCCATACTTGCTCGTTCTTCAGGATAGGGTCCAGTGAGGTGATGCCAGGGATGTAGTTTTTTGTGATGATGGTGTGATGAGGATGCAGGGTCGGATATGTGTGCCTAACGTGGATAGGCTTCGGGATTTGATTCTTAAGTAGGCCCATAGCTCGCGGTATTCCATCCATCCGGGTGCCGCGAAGATGTATCAGTATCTGAGACAACATTATTGGTAGAGGCAGATGAAAAGGATATTGTTGGATTTGAAGCTCAGTGTCTCAACTGCCAGCAGGTCAAGTATGAGCACCAGAGACCCAGTGGATTGCATCAGAGGTTGGATATTCCGGAGGGGAAGTGGGAGCGGATCACCTTGGACTTTGTAGTTGGGCTCTCACGGTCTTCGAGGAAGTTCGATGCTATTTGGGTTATTGTGGATCTGCTGACCAAGTTCGCACACTTCATACTTGTTGGTACTACTTATACTTTGGAGTGGTTAGCTGAGATTTATATCCGGGAGATTGTCCGATTGCATGGTGTTCCAGTTACGATCATTTCTGACAGAGGTACTAAGTTCATATCGCAGTTTTGGAGGGTCGTGCAAAGAGAGTTGGGTACTGAGGTTGAGTTGAGCACAGCTTTTCATCCTCAAATGGACCATTTAGTCCGAGCACACAATTCAGATATTAGAGGACATGTTGTGCGCTTGTGTTATTGATTTTTGGGGGTTCATGGGACCAGTTTCTGCCACTCGCGGAGTTTGCATATAATAATAGTTATCAGTCGAGCATTCAGATGGCTCCATATGAGGCTTTGTATAGGAGAAGGTGTAGATCTACGGTTGGTTGGTTTGAGCTGGGTGAGTCTAGGCTCTTGGGTACAGATTTGGTATAGGATGCGTTAGATAAGGTGAAGTTGATTCAGGAGCGGCTTCGCACAGCGCAGTCTAGGCAGAAGAGTTATGCAAACAGGAAGGTCTGTGATGTATCTTTCATGGTCTGGGAGAAGGTTTTGTTGAAGGTGTCACCCATGAAGGGTGTTATGCGATTTGGGAAGAGGGTCAAGTTGAGTCCCCGGTTTATTGGGCCTTTTGAGGTGCTTCAAAGAGTAGGGAAGGTGGCTTATAGGTTTGCTTTGGACCCTAGCATGTCGAGTGTGCATCCAGTATTTCATGTTTCCATGCTCCGAAAGTATGTTGGTGACACGTCTCATGTTTTGGACTTCAGTTCGGTTCAGCTAGAGGGTGATATATCTTATGAGGCTCCAGGTATGTTTCTAGACCCGTTCGAGTACGAATGTTTTCTTAAGAGGGGAGGATGTAACAATTCGGCCGGTCGTTCCGAGAGTTTAGCCTCGTTTTCCCCATTTCTGCTTCATTCTTGTATGGTTCAACTCTTTTATGTTGTGTTGGGTTGGTTGTTTCGGGTTCGGAGTGATTGTGGAGAGAAATGATACACTTAGTCTCTTAAGTTGGAGATTTAGTTGGAAAAGTCAACTGGAAGTTGACTTATACGTAAATGATCTCAGAATTGGATTTTTATGGTTAGGATAGCTTCGTAGGTGATTTGGGACTTAGGAGTGTGTTCCGAATGTTATTCGGAGGTGCGTAGTAGAATTAGGCTTGAATTGGCGAAATTGGATTTTTGGCGATTTTCGGTCGGCAGTGGAAAATAAGGTATTGGGTCAGAATGGAATTTTGGAAGTTGGGATAGGTTCGTAGTGTCATTTGACATGTGTGTGCAAAATTTCAGGTCATTCGGACATGGTTTGGTTGGTTTCGGCATCGTTGGCGAATTTCGGAAGTTTAAAAATCCTTAGGCTTGAATTTCGAGTAAATTTGGTGCTTTGATGTTATTTTAAGTGTTCTGAGGGTTCGACTAAGTATGGGTAATGATATATGAGGTGTTGGTATGTTTGGGTGGGGCCCCAAGGGGCTTGGGGTGATTTCGGATGGTCATCGGAATGTTGGAAGTTGGAAAATGCAGCAAAGCTGCTGCTGGTGCAGGTTATCTGGTGTGGCCGCACCTGCGGACGGGGAGCCGCAAGTGCGATGACCGCATGTGCGGTGGACCATGCGCAGATTCGGAAGAGGGAGACCTGGCCTGGGAGCGCAGGTGCGGGTGATTGGTCACACCTACGAGCCCGCAGATGCGTGTTGAGGGCCGCAGATGCGGAAGTTGGAATTCAAGTGATAGGCGTAGGTGCGCACCTGGGACCGCATGTGCGGGTCCGCAAGTGCGAGAAATTGCCCGCATATGCGGTAATCGCTGGGCAGAAAGTTTACCATTTTGGGCGAGTTTGGAGCTTTAAGCAGTGATTCTTGAGAGGAATCGAAGGTGATCAATTGGGTAAGTTACTTGGGCTTTATTTCTTGTGTTTGTGATGATTTTTCTAATGTTTAATCATGATATTGGTGGAAATTACGGAAGAAATTTGGGGGATTAGGGCTTGAAATTGGAGAGCTTAATGTGAGGATTTGAGGGGTCATTTGTCGTCCGATTTTGATGGTTTTCATATGTATAGACTCAGGAGTGAAAGGAGTTTATAGTTTTGTAATTTTTATCGGATTCTGAGACGTGGGCCCAGAGGTCGGGTTTGGCCAATTTCGGGATTTTGATGTAATTTGATTGTTTTCGCGTGGGTTTTGTTCCTTTAGCGTATATTGATGGTATGAATCTGATTTTGAATAGATTCGGGGCGATTTGAGTCCGAGCCGAGTGGCAAGAGCATCGTGGAGTAGATTTTCATCTGGTTTGAGGTAAGTAATGATTGTAAATCTTGTCCTGAGGGTATGAAACCCCAAATTTCACACTGTTTCACTATTTTGAAGTGGTGCACATACTGGGTGATGTGCGTGTGGCGCGTACTGTTGGGGATTGTGACTTGGTATGTCCCGTAGCAACTATTAAGTTGCGTATTCGGCTAAAAACTATATGATATTTTATTGTTTTAGACAGCATTATTATGTTTTGGGCTGAATGTAGTACTTGGGCCTCGTGCCAAGTTGTTTGGACCCTTAAGGGATTTTACTACTATTTCCTCATTGTTTTGATCAAAAATCTGTACTCATTCATGCTATGTTTTCTACTAATTTCATAACTCAGTCTTGTTTACTCCTTTTGATGCATAAAATGATATTTGGGTTGAGCAACCTGTTTTATTGATAGCCCGAGTGGCTTGAGAGGTTTTCTGACTAAGTGAGGCCGAGGGCCTGTACTGTGAGGATATTATGGGATTGGACTGCACGCCGCAGCATGTTGTTACTGATTCATGATTATGTGAGGCCGAGGGCCTGATTGATTACGCCACGAGATGGCTTGTTATAGCGCTTGGGCTGTAGGAGCCCCTCCGGAGTCTATACACTCCCAGTGAGCGCAGGTACCTACTGAGTGCGAGTTCCGACTGATGAGTGATTGGGATGCATGAGTAGCTGTAAGGTTGCCCGAGGGGCTGATTATGAGTGATTGTGAGGTTTGCCTGAGGGACTGATTTTTGAGTGATGTTATGCTCGAGGGGCGGTTTATGATACATGTTTTTCCCGAGAGGCTATTTATGATTTTATCACTTTTACAGTAAACTTCTGGAATTTCTATTGGAACTGTTGGAAAAAAAATATTTTAAATGATTTTTACTAAAATTGGCATTTAAGCGTGATGATTTGACACATATGCTGTCAGAAATGAAGAGATGTACTTACTGTGAATTTATGACATGTACTTATGTGTTTCTTACTGCTCAGACCTCATTTACTTTTATTACTTACTGAGTTGGAGTACTCATATTACTCCGTGCACCTTGTGTGCAGATTCAGGTGCTAGGGCATCAGGGTGAGAGCTGATTTTCCTGTCTCAGAGTTTTACGGATATTTGCGCGGTAGCAGCACGGCGTCCGCAGCCTTTCCTTCTCCTTCTTACTTTTGTAACGTTTATTTTTCCCAGACTTGTATTTTCTTTAGATTCTCATAACTAGCGACTCCGGGATTTTGGGATGTATTTAATATTTGGTATATTCGTACTTGTTTGAAATGTTTAAACGGTAATTTTCATGAAATATCGGATCAGTAATGATTTGAAAAAACGGTTTCTATATGCTATAAGTAATGAATTGGCTAGCCTAGTATCACGATAGGCGCCATCACGGCCGAAGGGTTTTGGGGTCGTGACAGGTTATGTTCGTGGTTTAGGTCTTGGTCCAACTCCTTCTGTTCTATGGAGTAGTAGATCTTCCTTGGGAAATATTGTTGCACAAGATTCATCTAATGAGGTTGTACAAAGGTTAGAACAAGAGATAACTGAGTAAAAGGATAAACACAACGAAGAAATGAATCTGATGAAACAAAATCAAGAGAATATGCAATTAGAATTACTCCAAATGAGACAATTCATGCGCAAATATGCTTCTAATGAATCTACACCTCGAAATATCAATGGCACCACAAGTGAACAGGTAACTCGATTTTCATAAGCTTTAGACATTCTTAATGAAATTTTAATTCTTTAGAAGTATTGTTATCTAATGTGTTAATATTTACTAGGTCCCTGACGCTAAAAGCATACATGAACGAGTACCACAAACATCAAGGATACCAAGTGTTGCTGAAAATACTTTACTTTATCACGGTACTACTCATCTTTATCCTTCAGCGCACTACTGTTTGTGTTTTTTACTGTTCGAATTTTTCTCCTTCAATTTATTTTATCATTAGAATCTTATTTATTTATTCAACAACTACCTTTATAGAAATTTCAAAACACAGAGTATATTTCCGAAAGGGTCATTGTGCAGATCCTTTCATTCTACTTAAGAGTTAGCAAAACCCCAACTCTATATTCTTTGTGTATCTAAGACTAGAAAACAAAGAAAAGAAACATGGTATTCTACCAATACTATACATATCAAGGTGGATCAAAGTGGATTTACGAAGCTTTCAGCTGTCTAATATGAAAAGAGTCCATCTCCAATTTGACCAGTTGAGTTAAACCTCTAATTTGGCTTGGCATAGCTTCAAAATTGGTGAAAATAAGATGTTGATGGTATGTGTGACTGAGTGTTGCAAGTCTGTCTGCTACCTTATGTTCTCCTTTATAACAGTGATGCACAATCACCCTTTTTTTCTCTACAAATTCTTTGATCTTGTTCATTGTTTGCAGCATTCTCCAAGGTGTACCCTCTACATATTTGACTGAAGAAACAAGCAGTTGAGAGTCTGCTTCTGCCACAATTTTATCTATGCCTATAGATGCACAAGTCTGCAGACCAAATAACATTGCCTCTCCCCTGCCCAATTGCCTATAGATGCACAATTTTATATCGAGCACTGCCGTTCTAAATCAAACATGTATTCCATGATATATGAATTTAATACTTTTGCTCGATAAACATCCCAGTTGAAGACTATTATATTTCATCTATTGACATAATTATTTCGTAATTTCAAGTCATACAGTCTAATGAACAATAACCTAGCGATGGAAGATTTAATATGATGAACCGTTGCAAAAATTATTTGAAGACTATTATTCGTTAGGATTAGTTAGATAATGATATTAGCCATTTGCTTCAAACAATATAAGTTTATTTTTTTAAGTTAATGTGATATTAATATTTTGGATTAGTATTTTCTTTGGTTTGTTAAGATTTAAAGAGGTACATTATGTTTTCATGAATCAATATAATATGTTTTATTATTTACATCATTTTTGAAAGAGTGTTTAGCTATTATTAATGGTGGCTAAACTATTATCGTTATAGCTTAAGATTTTTAGCACCAACTTAACATGATATACCGATTATAAATATAGACGATAAAAGAGCAAATTATGATGTTTCCATAGGGGATATTGTAGCCATTATAATTGTCGTTAAGATGAGTTTTAGCGGCAATTTAATTGAATTTACCAGCCATTTAAATGGATGCTAAAAGGGATACTAATACGTTTTCAGAAGGAATATTATAGTCATTCTAATTGCCACAAATAAATTATCGCTAAAAGTATAGACTTTTAGCGACAATTATTTTGAATTTAGCAGCTATAATTATAGACACTAAAAGAGCATCAGTAGCCATTTTAGATTGAATTTAGCAACCAACATAATTGTCGCAAACAATTATCATTAAAGCAAATGAGTTTTAGCGGCAATAAGCCAGGCCTTTTACCAGCTTTTGTAAAAAACTCCGCTAAAGGCTTCGCCAACCCTGACTTCAACGGCTTAACATCAATGGCCAATAAATGTTATAGAGGCTATTGTTATTGCCGCCAATGCCTTTTTTTATTGTCGCTAAAGCCCCTATTCGTCGTAGTGAATTTTGGTACAAGCAAACTCGTGGTTGGATGGGAGTTCGTATTTTGTGACTTTTACCGATTCCGAGACGTGGGCCCGGGTAACCTTTTGGGTCGATTTTCAAAATTCTTGTTAAAGTCTTGATTTAATTAACTAGATTAGTTTATTATAGGTGTATTTATAGTATGTAATTATTTTTGGCTAGATTTGGGCCATTCAGAGTCGGAAAGTCGAGGAAAAGGCGTTCTTGTTGATTGAGTGAGCTTGGATCGAGGTTAGTGGCTTGCCAAACCTTGTGTGGGAGAAATCCCCTTAGGATTTGGTACTGTTATGATACTTCTGTGATAAGTGAGCGTCGTGTACGCGAGGTGACGAGTGGTACACGGGATAATTGTTGAATAATCTAGTTTTTACTGAGTAGTAACATGTTACATCTTAATTGAGTTATACCAGCATGTGTAGTTATCCTGTTTAGCCTAATATCGCATGTCTATGTGTCTTAAATGCTTATTTGAATTATGTGCAGCATGCTTAGTTGAATTTCTATTTTTCCTTGATTTGTATCAGTCTTAAACTGTAGAGTTCTTGTTGTTAATTGTTGTTTCCATCAGTTTCGAGTTGTGTGTTTACTTTTGGGACTACGAGGCGGTACCTCGACAGATCCCCTTGCACATTTACTTTTGGGACTACGAGGAGGTACCTCGGGAGATCCTCTTGCATATTTACTTTTGGGACTACGAGGCAGTACCTCGGGAGATCCCCTTGCATATTTACTTTCGGGACTACGAGACGGTATCTCGAGAGATCCCCTGTTGAGCATTTACTTTTGGGACTACGAGACGGTATCTCAGGAGCGCACATGTTGTTTATCTCATTGTGATGTGTTGTTATTTCTCCGTGAATTTTTTTAGTTAAATTCCCAGTATTTCTTCATGTTGTTTTATTTATTGTCTTATTATTATATCCCAGTAGGGACCGAACCTGACCTCGTCACTACTCTACCGAGGCAAGGCTTGGTACTTACTAGGTACCGTTGTGGTGTACTCATGCTACTCTTCTATACATTTTTTTGTGTGCAGATCCAAGTACCTCTTAACAGTCCCGCTATTCGCTGAGAGTACTTGCTACTGCTACGGAGACTTCAAGGTATATCTGCAGCATCCGCAAACCTCAGAGTCCCCCTCTATTCCCTCCTATGTTGTTTTCTTTATGTATTCTCCTTAGACTTTGATGAAAAGACACTTAGTTATCTCCTAGAAGCTTGTGACTCGTGACTACCGGGTTTTGGGAATACTGTTTATATTCGAGTGCTGGTTTACTTGTACATGCCGAGCGGTATTTTATCAGTATATAGTTATATGTTGAAGATTAGTTGTTAATTACTGCTTTTATTTCCATTTTTTTGCAATTGTTAGGCTTACTTAGTCGTAGCGACTAGGTGCTGTCACGACGTCTTACGGAGGGAGAATTGAGTCGTGACATCTATAGGAATTGCAACATTATTTCCTATACGTAGTCCAGAAATTATAGCACTTCCTATACAATACTGGAACCCAGAATCACATAGGAATCATGCCTATAGGACTTAATGATTCCAACACATCTTAATATCGTCTACTGCCTAACCAGAAATCAGTTTGCATGCTTTCTTGATTGTGTATGGGGGTTACTTGAGCCTTTGTATTATAATTATATGCAGCCCTATATGTTTTTGGTTGTCGCGTAGTTTTTTCATTTTGAGCACCTGAGTTGAGTCTAGAACTACCAAATGGTACGTCCAAAGCCTCCCGGACCCTAGGCATGGGACGGGTATCGCACACATAGGCACGACTTAGAATTAAATTAGAAAATTTTTAAGTAAACAACTTCAACATAGTAATCGGGTAGCAGGAGATGATAGTCTGTGTCCGCTGAATAATATGAGCAACTCCTACCTAAAGGAAGTTGCAAAGTATTATTTATGTTGCACGGGGTGATCCTTTAGGCTAGAAAACTTATCCCCCCCCCCTCTTCCTTTATATCCTCACCTAGTTTAATCATATAATTCACATAGTGTAAAATTATGCTGGGAACGACAGTTGTGGACCTCGAAGAGTGCCTAACACCTTCTCTTTAAGGTAATTTGAGCCCTTACCCAATATTTGGTGGCGTTGACTAGTCAAACAGAGTTATTTGCAAATAGGTGCCCTAAAGCACCCTAAAAATTGTTAGGTGGCGACTCTTCTCTTTTAACACCTTCATTTAAAAGAGTTGTCACATGTCGAAACCCGTTTTTCGCGAGAAAATGGGGCACGACAATAGTTAGTTCATCGTTCAGACAAGAAACAAGATAAAAACAAAAGGATATCATTTCATATAATTCCTTATATTTTCAGAAGTACACAAGCATTTATTATGCAAAAAAGAAGTTACCATTACTTGTGTCTATCTTGTAAAACTTGTTTCTACGGGGTTGGTTGGCGCAGTCCCCGGTCTCGATGATGCATTTTGTTTTCGTATTTTTGTTCCCCGGTTGAAGTGGCAGTTAGTGTTGCCGTATCCTCATATAATTCCCCCCAGTGTTCCAATGCGAAGAATGCGAATTGGAACACTGGAAGTATTGCGCCTTCAAAGATTCCACCAATGAATTGCTAGATAATCCTTAACTCGACAACATACCTTACTTCCCCTTAGGAATCCATGATATCGAGCAAAAGACTATCTAACAATCTTCTAGTGGTTTGTTCTCCTGAACGGTCGGGTAAGCTTTGTCTGATAGCAAACTTAACTTTCCAGTGGGAATTTGCTATCGAACCAAAGATTATCTAACCGTCCCGAGTGGAAGCTTGTTTTTTTGCCTTGCTATCGGAGGTCTTATTGTTGTTGTCTTCGTAGTATGCTTTCTATCATTGCCTCATTAAAAACCTTGCAAGAAAAACCTAATTGGGACAAACACTGAACGAAGGAAAAAAGAGTGCAGCACATACTTTATGCTCGGATTATGTTCATCAGCAATAATATCTTTTGAGGTGTGCCACATTCCAGTTGTTAGGCAAGCTGTATCCATTCTGGTTCTCCAACTCATATGAACCTTTCCCGGTGATAGCCGAAATTCAGTAGGGACCTTCCCTCGTTGGACCCATCTTCCTCGCATGGAGCTCCCAGGTATTTTGAGTTACTTTCCTCAGAACCAAATTCTCCTACTCTGAAATAACGAAAGTTGGCTATTCGATTATAATATCGCTCCATTATCTACTTTTGAGCTACCATTCTTACACGCGCCAAGGCCATGCATTCCTCGAGCAGCTCCAAGTTGATTAACATTGCTTCGTTGTTCGATTCTTCATCTGCCTGGAAATATCTCAACGTGGGTTCCCCTACTTCCACTGGGATTAGAGCTTCTGCACCATATACAAGGGAAAATGGAGTCTCTCTTGTGCTCGACTTGGCCTTTGTTCGGTAGGCCCATAGAATTCCGGGTAATTCTTCAGGCCAATTGCCTTTTGCCGCTTCCAACCTTTTCTTGAGGTTTTGAATAATCACTTTGTTTCTTGACTCCACTTGATCATTTGCGCTCAGATGTTAAGGTGAAGATGTGATCCTCTTTATCTTCAAATCGTCGAGGAACTTTGTAACTTTTGCACCGATAGGTTGTGGCCCATTGTCGCATGCTATCTATTTTTGTATTCCGAACCTGCAAATTATATTTTCCCAAGAAATTCGACCACTATGCGTTCTCAAATCTTCTGATAAGGACCTTCTTCCACCCATTTAGAAAAATATTCAATCAGAAATTAAAGAAACCTTACTTTTCCAAGAGCCGGTGGTAGCGGTCCGACAATGTCCATCCCCCATTTCATGAACGGCCATGGGGACAAAAGCTAATGTAAGGGTTCTGCCGGTTGATGTACTAGTGGTGTGTAGCGTTGGCACTTATCACATTTTCGTACTAATTCTTTGGCATCTTGTTCCATGCGGGGCCAGTATTATCCTTCCTAACCAGCTTCAACACCAAAGAATCTGCGCCCGAGTGGTTGCTGCATATCCCTTCATGGACCTCTCTCATGACATAGTTAGCTTTTGACGCTCATAAGCATGGGCCAACGGGCCTTGGAAGGATTTTCTATATAATTGGCCTTTCGTGAAGCTATAACGTGTAGCTTTGGCGCGTAATGCCCGTGATACTTTGGGGGTTTTCCGGCAACTTCCCGTGCTCGAGATAGTCGATTATTTCATTTCTCCAGTCCCAGACCAAACAAGTCAAATTCACCTCATAATAACCATCTGTATACAGGACTGAGTTCATCATATGTACTACCGTCCCTGACTCTGATCCCTTTATTTCTGTCGATGAGCCCAAGTTTTCCAATGCATCTGCTTCCATGTTATCCTCCCTCAGCATATGAGTAATTGACCACTCCCGGAATCGTGCCAACAGAGCTTGGACATTTACCACGTATTGTTTCATACGTTCCTCTTTGGTGTCAAATATCCCGTAGATCTGATTTACCACCAGCTGCGAATCACATTCGATGTCGATGACCTCGGAGTCAAGTCCCCGGGCCAATTAGAGCCCTGTAATCAAAGCTTCATATTTTGCTTCATTGTTAGTTAAAGGGATCGTTCTGATGGCTTGCCTTAAGGTTTCACCCGAAGGCATGATTAAGACTATTCGAGTCCATACTCTTTTACGTTGGAAGCTCCATCCATAAATAAGGTCCAAACACCCGATGTCGATTCCAACACCATTACTGCCTCCTTGGTTTCCAGAGGCAGTAGTCCAGGACTGAAATTGGTCACGAAGTCAGCCAACACTTGCGACTTAATCGCAATCCTCGATTTATATTCTATGTCAAATTCACTCATTTCGACAGTGGAAAGTAGTGTCACGACCCAAATCTCCCTCTTTAAAATGTCTTGACGGCACCTAATCTCTAAGACTAGGTAAGCCTAACAGTTGTGGAATAACTGAAATAATAACATAAATAACGACTAACCCTTAACAACAACATGTATATATATAGATAAGGCTGGAAAACTATCGCTCGGCATATAAAAGAAAAACCAACAACTCTGAGTATAAACATCTCCTAAAGACCAGGTAGTCACAAGTCACAAGCTCTAAGGAATTATTCTAACTTTCTATATACATCATTATCTAGGAAAATAAATAAGAAACAACATAAAGGATAAAGGGGGAGTCTGAGGTCTGCGGACGCTGGCAGATTTACCTTGAAATCTTTGTAGAAACAGCACGTACTCTCTGGTAATAGTCAGACTGGTAGGATGTACCTGGATTTGCACACAAAACATTTGCAAAAGAGTGGCATGAGCACACCACAACGATACCCAATAAGTGTCAAGCCTAACCTCGATAGAGTAATGACGAGGTAAGGTCAGGCCCTACTGGAATATAATAATTAAGGCAGAGGATATAATAATATAATGAAAAGACTGAGAATTTAACAACGAGAAATACAGAAAAGAAAACTACAAAGCAAATAGGGATAAGCAACAGGTGCGCTGCGCTCCCGAGACACCGCCTCGTAGTCCCAAATGTAAATACTCAACAGGGGATCTCCCGAGGTACTGCCTCGTAGTCCAAAAAGTAAATATGCAACGGGGAATCTCCCAAGGTACCGCCTCATAGTTTCAAAAGTAAATATGCAACATGGGATCTCCCGAGGTACCGCCTTGTAGTCCCAAAAATAAATATGCAACGGGGATCTCCTGAGGTATCACCTCGTAGTCCCAAAAGTAAACACACATCTCGAAACCGATGGAAACAACAATTAACAACAAGAAATCCTATAGTTTAAGACTAAATACAAATCAAGGAAAAAGAAGGAATTCAACTAAGCATGCTGCACAGATTTCCAATAAGCATTTAAGACACGTAGACATGATATTAGGCTAAACAGGACAGCTACAAATGCTGGGATGATTCATTTAAGATATAACAAGTTATTGTTCAGTAAAAACTGGATTTTTCAACAATTAGCCCGTGTACGCACTCGTCACCTCACGTACAAGGCACTCACATATCAAAGAATTGTCACAATAGTACCAAATCCTAATGGGATTTTCCCCACACAAGGTTAGGAAAGCCACCTACCTCAAGCCAAGCCCAATCAGCCAATAAGAATACCTTTTCCTCGACTTTCCGACTTCGAATGGCTGAAATCTAGCCAAAAGAAATTACATACCATAAATATAACTATATGAAACTAATATAATTAATGAAATCAAGATTTTAGAAAGAAATTATAAATTCGCCACAAAAAGTCGACCCAGGCCCACATATCGGAATCGGGTAAAAGTCACAAAATATGAACACCCATTCAACCATGAGTTCTCCCATACCAAACTTACTCAAATCCGATACCAAAACCTCAATCGAAACCCCAAAATTCGGTTTAAGAACTTTCCAACTTTTTCCTCAAATTTCTCAACCCAAAATCTTAATTAAATGATGAAATTAACGATGGATTAGTGGATATTAATCAAAAACAATTCAAGAATCCTTACCCAAATGTTTCCTCTGAAAAACCCTTGAAAGTTTTCCTTAATCCGAGCTCTCTAGGTCCAACAATGAAAATGGGATAAAAACCCTCGATTTGAAATTTTAAAGTTCTGCCCAGGTCTTTTCTTATTCGCAAATGCGGCCTCCCTCTTAGTTCGCGTAGCACAAATAAGTTTACTTCAAAAAACCTTCTACGCAGACACGAGGACCCACTCACGAACACTATGCCTAATTGGCTCACCTCTTCACGAATGCCTAGAACAACATTTGGGATCCGAGTTGCCTTTTCTTCCTCTTCGCGAACGCGATACCCTTCGCGCGCTCGCGATGCACCACTAACCAGACCTTCGCGAATGCGAAGCACAAAACCTCACCGCCACCATCTCCCCTTCGTGAACGTGGAACTCCCATCGCGAATACGAAGAAGGAAACTAGAACTGGACACTAGATTTTCTTCAGTAGTCTTCCAAGTCCAAAAATCGATCCGTTAACCATCTGAAACCAACCCGAGGCCCTTGAGACCACAACCAATTATACCAACCAGCCCTAAAACATCATACAAACTTAGTTGAGCCTTCAATTCACGTCAAACAAATTGCACTCCAATTCAAGCTTAATGAACTTTGAAACTTCAATCTTCTACAACTGATGCTGAAACTTATCAAAACACGTCTGATTGACCTCAAATTTTGCACACAAGTCACATTTGACATTACAGACCTACTCCAACTTCCGGAAAAGGGATCCCACCCCAATATTAGAAACTCCACTCCCGGTCAAACTTCCCAAAAATCCAACTTTCACCATTTCAAGCCTAATTCAACTACGGACTTCCGAATCACAATCCTGACACTCTCCTAAGTCCTAAATCACTCAACGGGGCTAATGGAACCGACGAAAATCCATACTGAATTCACATAAGCATAAAATGAACGGAGGTAATAGTAGATATGGGATCGGGTCTAATACTCTCAAAACGACCGGTCGAGTCGTTATATCCCCCTCTTAAAATAATCGTTCGTCCTAGAATGAGTATAGATACATACATGAAGTGGTGAAAATATGAGGATAACTGTTGCGCATATCATGCTCGGTCTCCCAATTCGCCTCCTCGACTGGCTAACCCTTCCTCTGAACCTTCACTGAATTAATGTTCTTTGACCTCAACTTTCGAACCTGCCTGTCCAAAATGGCCACCGGCTCCTCAACATAGGACAAGTCCTTGTCCACCTGGACTGAGCTGAAATGTAATACATGAGACGGATCACCGTGATACTTCCGGAGCATAGAAACGCTGAACACTTGATGAACTCTTGCTAGGCTGGGAGGAAAGGCAAGCTCATAAGCAACCTCCCAAACTCGCTGAAACACCTCGAACAGGCCAATAAACCTTGGGCTCAGCTTTCCCTTCTTCCAGAACCTCATAACACCCTTCATGGGTGACACCCGGAGCAGGACCCGCTCTCCAACCATGAATGCAACATCGGGAACCTTCCGATCCGCATAATTCTTCTGTCTAGACTGGGCTGTGTGAAGTGGATCCTGAATCACCTTAACCTTCTCCAAAGCATCCTCAACCAAGTCTGTACCCGATAGCCAAGCCTCGCCCCGCTCGAACCAACCCACTGGAGACCGATATCGTCTACCATACAAAGCCTCATATGGTTCCATCTGAATGCTCGATTGATAATTGTTATGGTAGGAAAACTCATCAAGTGGCAATAACTGATCCCAAGAACCACCCCAAACTCCATCACACATGCACGGGGCATATTTTCCAGTATCTGAATAGTGCACTCGGACTGTCTGTCCATCTAAGAGTAAAATGTTGTGCTCAACTCAACCCGAGTGCCTAACTTATGTTGTACGACTCTCCAGAACCGCGATGTGAACTGCGTACCCCAGTCAGAGATGATAGATAATGGCGCGCCATGAAGCCTAAGAATCTCGCAGATATAAACTCGTGCCAGCTGCTTGGAAGTATAACTAGTTTTCACTGGAACGAAATGAGTCGACTTGGTCAACCTATCCACAATCACCTAAACTGCATCGAACTTCCTCTGAGTTCATGGGAGACCAACAACAAAATCCATAGTGATCTACTCTCATTTCCACTATGGAATCTCTAGCTTCTAAAGTAATCCACCTGCCCGCTGATGCTCATACTTCACCTGCTGGCAATTTAGACACCGGGCTACATACTCTACTATGTCCTTCTTCATTCTCCTCCACTAATAATGTTGTCTCAAGTCCTGATACATCTTTGCGGCACTCGGGTGGATGGAGTACCGCAAACTGTGAGCCTCCTTAAGAATTAACTCACGCAAACCATCTACATTGGGAACAAATATCTTGCCATGTATCCTCAATGCACCATTATCCCCAATATTGACCTCCTTAGCATCACCATGTTGAACCATGTTCTTAAGGACAAGCGGATGGGGGTCATCATATTGATGCTCCCTGATACGATCATAAAGATAAGACTGAGAAACCACACAAGCCAATACTCAACTCAACTTAGAAATATCCAATCTAACAAACTGGTTGGCCTAGTCCTGAACATCCAACGCCAATGGCCTCCCTGTTGCGGGTAGATATGCTAAGGTCCCCAAACTCTCCACCATGCAACTCAAGGCATCGGCCACCACATTGGCATTCCCGGGATGGTATAGAATAGTGATATTATAATCCTTAAGCAGCTTTAACCACCTCTGCTAACGCAAGTTAAGATCTGTCTATTTTGAACAGATGTTGCAGACTCTGGTGACCGGTGTAGATCTCACAACGGACACCATAGAAATTATGCCACCAAATCTTCAACGCATGAACAATAGCTGATAACTCAAGGTTGTGGTCAGGATAGTTCTTTTCATACACCTTCAGTTGTCTAGATGCGCAGGCAATCACCCTACCGTCTTGCATCAAAACTGCATCGAGTCCAATCTGCGACGCATCACAATATACACTATAATACCCCGAACCTGTAGGGAATACCAATACTGAGGTCGTAGTCAAAGTTGTCTTGAGATTTTGAAAGCTATCCTCACACTCCTCTGTATGCCTGAACAGAGCACCCTTCTAGGGTCAGCCTGGACATAGGTGTTGCAATAGATGAGAAACCCTCTATAAATCGACGGTAATACCACGCTGATAAGTTGGTATTTTACCAACTTATCTCGTTTTGATACTTAGGCTTTAGTATGATTTTGTTGTGAAACTAAGTCATCTATTGAGGTTTATTATCATATTTCAGGTATCAAGCGATTTAGAGAATATATGGAAGAAAACAAGTCAAAAGGTGTTAAAAAGGAAAAAAGGACTACTGCCAGTGATTACTCTGTGTGATCGCGGAAGATTATACGCGATTGGAGAAGTCAGGATGGTGAAGCAGTGCGAACGCGGTTGAATCTGTGCGAACGTGAAGAAGAAAGGTTGGTCAGCGGCTGGTCAACTATGTTGTGAGAACATGGAAGGCTATGTGCGATCACATAAGTCCATGATAGTGAACCTTTGCGATCGCGGTTGAAAATATGCGATCCGGAAGAAGGACAAAAGGGTTAGCCTGGTCAAACGGTCTATGCAAACGCAGTGTGCTGTATGCAGTCGAAAGGATTCGTAGATGTTGTGAAATGTGATCGTGTTTATCTCTATGTGATCGCATATCACGTATTTTGGGGAGTTCTGGGCAGAAATGGAATTTCACGTTTTGATCTCCAAACCATTTAATACGCGACCTAGCTCATTTGTAAAACATCTTTGGCATATCTTGGCAGTCTTTGGACATCTTTGACATATTCTTTTAGAAGAGAACACAAGTTTTGAAGCTAGGGTTCTTGCACACACACTTGGGTCTTGAAGATTTGAAGCTTTTGGTTGAGTATTTCTAACCCATTTATGTTAATTTATTCATTTCCTTAATTTGTATTGTATATCTAAGTGTGTAGTATTTTTCCAACACTTGAATCTTGTTTATGGGAATATTCATATTTAAAGTGTCGATTAAATATCTTGTTGTTCTTATGTGTTGAACGATTTTTATTTATTATGAAGTGAGTTATTGTTTCTTTAATTATTATTGTTCTTTAATGTTTCCAAAAGGATTAGCTAACCCTAGGACCCGCTCATTTACTTCGAATTAATTTTGGGAAAGATAATTTAGGGTTGGAAAAGATTAATTAACAAGAACTTGAGGCTTAAACCCTCACTTTATAGATTCTACCTAGAGATAGGATTGAACTACTTGTAGTCATATTTGGGTGTTCTTAATATCTTAATTGTTTTAGGGATAATTCAATTGGCAAGTCTTGTTAGTCTTCGGAAGAAGCTAATATAGAATTATTACCCGAGGCTAATTAACATATACTCGCTCATATTTGTAAAATCGTAAAATACATTGGAGTGTTACTTGAGTGTAATTCCCCGTGTATCCATGCTTGCATCCATTGATCATTTTACTTGATTTCTAGGTTAGTTCACATTTTCGCATTTAGACATAAATATTTTCTCAAAACTTTTCTAAATGTTTGGCATTGCATAATAAGTGATAATTCTCTTACACACCTAATCGCCTACATATTTTTCTCTGTGGGATTCGACCCCGACTCATAGTCAGGTAAATTACATTGCATGCGACCGTGTCCATTTACTTTTTAGTAGTGAATTTGGACGTCATCAAAATTGGCGTCGTTGTCGGGGAACAATTTGGCGCATTTAGGTAGTTTGAGAAATAAGCGTAAGTGATTTGGTCCAAACTTGTGAATATTTGTGTAATTATTTTTCTTAACTTGGTTTATTTTTCTTGATTGTTTCATGTTCATATTCTTAGTTTTGAAAAAAGAAATGGCATCATGTAATGAAAATTGGTCGGATGGTAGTTGTTCATACTTTGAAGACCCTTGTCCTTATTGTGGAGGACCACACTCTTGGAAAAATTGTTTAAATTCTCCGGGGGTGGATTGTGCGCATAATCTCAAACCCATGAGTGGACTATATGTGATAAGTGTGGTGTTCAAAATGGCCATTGGGAGAAGTGTGCTTATTTGTCCTTCCCTTCCCCGATCCCTCGCTATGATGATTCTACTTTTTGTGATGAAAACTATAGGGATATGGAAGTGGAAGAAATTGAGCATGGTCAAAATAGAGAGTTCAAGCTCGTGTTAGAATGCCTACTTGAAGGAGGAAACAAAGAGCAAAATGCCTTGGAGGAGCCTTTAGGAAATAGCCTCCAAAATGATTTGGCGCTTGAAGGTTGAACTTAAAAATGGGAGAAATTCTTGAAGCTTTAGAGGTCCAAAAAGTCTCGAAAGTGAATGATAGCCAAGAACCTTCTTTAGATGTTGAAGCCGAAATCCCTTCTTTCGCACTTGATCAAAATCAAGAAGAACTCTCAAATTCTCAAAATGAGAAAATGATGCTCATGTTGGAGGCCATTCTTGAAAATGAGGAGAAGCACAACTTGGCACTCGACGACTTGAAACAAGTCTTGACTCAATATGATGAGAATATCTACACTTTGAAGATCAAATAAAAATATTGGTTGAGGCTCACTATGCCCACCAACTTGAGAGTGTGGAAAGAAGGCAAGAAGAGTCCAACTTCAAGGAAGAAAGTGAGCTTTATTTTGAGGAATCAAGAATTGAACATCCGCCAACCGACTTCATACTTATTGGTTATGCTAAGAAAAATATGGAATTAGAGTCAACCGGTGTAATTGAAAATATGATTGGGATTGACTCTAGTTCGGGGGAAAAAGTGTATGTCAAAATCCGGAAAGAAATAAAATTTGGAGGCTTGATGTCACATCCCAAGCATTTCTCAACATTGGAGTTGTGTGGTGATATGGGAATTGAATTACATGACTCAATCAGGAATTGCGAGGAAGATAGGCGAATGCCATACATTTTAGAATTTGAAGGCATAAGAAGGCAAAATGACATTCCTCACATGAAAGCCAAGAAATGCAAAATGAAGAAATTAATGCTTGGTTTGATCATCTACTTACCACCCCCCGCCGCTCGTGGTCACAAGATTAATTCCAAGTTAGGTGCCCAGTTCATATCTTCCAAGTGGCGAGAAAAGTGATAAAGTTGATGCATGTAGTGCCACGACGTTAAATGCAGCTCTTGGTGGGAGGCAACCCATTGTTTTCAAAATTTTTAGTCGTTTTTGAAATTTTTCTTTTTTTAAAATAGCTTAGTATATTATTTTTGACTAATCTGCCATGCATTTTTTGGAGTTGTTTTGAGCAAGTTGCATGGTTCGGGAAGTCCAAACTAGTAGTTGAAGAAAAATTGCAGAAAACTGCAATCGCGTGAAAAGCCACGCGTTCGCGAAGAACAATCTTTTTCGTTACCCTATACTATCGCAGAATAACGAATTCAGTCGCGCCTATGTGAAAAACTATTACTCTTCGCGAACGCATGCCTCAGTCCGCGATCGCGGCTCTACAAGTAAGTCTCACAATTTTTGAAAAACACTGGACATCAAAAATAAAGACACCCACTTTTGCCAAAATAAATAAACAACTGTGCCCACTCCTATAACCCCTGAGAATCATCCCCAACTCTTCATTCATCAATTTCATCACCATTTTCACTCATCATTCTTCAACGTATGTGCTTCGTTACTCTACTCGTTCTTAAATTTCAACTTCTCCCTTGTGCTACAAGTGTAAATGAGCAGCCATGGTTTTTCTCTTTTGTTGAATGTTTAGGGCTGAAATTTTAGGGCTTTTATGTGAATATTATGTGTGAATGTATGCTGGATTAGGTTGGTTGAGTGAGTGAGTTGTAACTCTTGAATAATTTGGGGTTAGATTCGTGCTGAAATTTTTTGAAATTGCTATAAAAATCTGATGCCCATAATATGTTTGTGGAAATGCCTAAACGAACTGGTACTGGGCGAGGAAGACAACCATCGCGATCGCGACGTGCCATTCCGCGATCGCATAGATCTATTTTTAATGCAGAACCAAACTGCCCTTCGCGATAGTGTTGACTATTTCGTGATTGCGAAGCTTTAAAGCTGAGGGAAACTGAACTGCTCTTCGCGATCGCGTGATATTTTCCGCAATCGCATAGCTTCATCTTCAAGCAGTAAAATAGTAGCTTTGCAGAATTTTATCCTGATGCTTTCTGATCCTTTTCCTTGGCCTATATACATCATAATACAGTGTACTATCTACCCATACAAGCATTTGACATGTGGTCTCCTTATATAGTTACTTTGAGCGTAAAATGGACTCGAAAAATGTTGAAATTGTACAAGAGCCTGCTCCCCAAGCTGTGAAAAAGGAATATTTTGATCATGCCAGATTCACAGCTGCTGAATGTGAAAGAAACTATGACAAACTCATGTCAAAGAGCACCGTCAAATAAAGGGGCATCCATTTGGACAAACTTGAGGCTAAGATGTCGGATACTTTCAGAATATTGACTGATAGTGGATGGATTTGCTTTGCTCCTCAACCAATCAAAGCCAACTACACAGTAGTGGGAGAATTTTATGCAAATGCCTTAAAGACTGATTTCCAAGGGAAAGTATTTACCTTTGTTAGGGGCAAGTGGGTCAACTTTGGTCCCGAGCTAATAAATTCACACTATATTCTTCTCAATACTAACGATGAGGTATACCGAGCCAGAGCAAGGGAGAGAGGAAGCCAATGGTTGGTAGGGAAGCTTCATGACGGGATGACAGTGACTTGGGAAAGATTGCACAAAGGGATTGATTCTTCTGAATTCACAACTGAAGCCAAGACTTAGATGTCCATTATTTGTGCCAGAATCGTGTCGTCTAAACATGAATCTGAGGTGACGCCTGAGAAGGCATTTATGATTGTTGCTACTATGGATGGCTTGCTAGTGAACGTGGTCCAGCACATAGTGAGAGAAATTGAGGAAGTATGTGACGGGAGGTATAAGAGTATATTCTTTCCCTCATTGATCACTCAGTTGTGCTATGATGCTGGGATGCGAAAGGACCCGCATGATTCAGAGAAGGACCCAGGCACGGCAATTTATCCATTGCTCAGAAAAGGGCCAACTGGCGGGAAGAAGAGGAGGAGAACTGATGTATCATCTCATTCAATTGGGCAATTTACTGAGAATGCCGATGGGTCTAGTGGTTCTTCTACAGCTGCAGCAGGACTACATGACCCCATTGCTCCACTTCCCTATGGACCTCCCACTATGCTCCATTTTTCCAGTCAAATCTAAGGCGTCAATGCTCACATTCGCCAACTTGTAGTTGGCCTTCCTTCTGGTCCATCTGGGAAGAGCACTTCTACTGGGACTGGTAAGAAGCCATGTCTGGATGATGTAGTTCAGGAACAAAAATAAATCAAAAATAGGTTGGAAGACATAAGCCGAAGACAAGGAAATATTGAGAGGCGACAGCTGAAGTTCAAGGAGCATGAGAAAAAGATAAGCAAATTCCTATCCAAAATGATGCACAAGCTGAATTCATTTTGTGGCTCACAAGAATCAGAGGACGATGATGACGAGGACTTGGAGCTCAAATTTCCCACCACCTCCAGCTCTGAGTGTGTCACAACCCAAAATCCATAAGGTCGTGATGGCGCCGGATACCACCGTCAGGCAAGCCAATCATTAATGGTTAAGTTAAATTTCCTGTTATTTTTGAAATCATTACCTTTCACTTTATTACATGATAACTGAATAAAATACGCTAAGTAAATATGACGGTTTAATATTCCATTTTTATAAAATACATCCCAAACACATCCCAGAACCCGGTGACATAAGTACATGAGCAATTTTTAACAAGTTTACAAAGTCTACACAGCTTGTTCGAAGTACAAATTGGACAAGGAATAAAAATGAAAATATAATACATAGAGGAAGACTCTGCCGACTGCGGGTCGTCTCCGAGTGATGCAGCTCGTCTAAGTCTTCAAGTCAGCCATATTTCTATGAAGGTACTTGTGCAACAAAATGCACAACAAGTGTAGCATGAGTACAAAAACAACGTGTACTCAGTAAGTATCCCGCCTAACCTCAGAGAGGTAGTGATGAGGGGTCGACTTGACACTCACTAAGGTCCAGCAAAATAATTTAACAAGATATGATATCAGTAATAGGCATACGAGGATGATAAGAATAGTAAACATTAAAGATAATTGTAATTCAAATAAATACTGAAAGTAAATAAACAATTACTGCTTCATTTCCCCCAAATATCTTAAATAAACAATTATTTCAAAATCCATGAAATCATTAACAATTAAACATGCGCATACGGGATAAAGACAACCGGCCTGAGCCATCATAATAATCATATTTGTGCACTGCCGAGGGTTGAACGGCCCGAACCATAATTACATCTTTCAATCTCGCCGTGGCGTACGGCCCGCTCCCATGAGAGTGGGGGAAATAACACTCCGCTCGCGGAATGTAAATTGCGAAGCGATCACATGAAGTCATGCACAATCAACAGTCCACCCCGACTACATCGGGAAAACAACTACTCAAGTAAATGACAAATTTCTCTTTTAAAAGTCACAAAAATAAGTATTTAAATATTTTCTCGAAATTCATTTGCCAAGTTTAATAATATTCAATAATATAACCTTATTAGGAATACAATTATCCATGGAGGAGTCAATTCTCTTTCTAAATTATTAAAAAGGGTACACTCTAGCCTTCTTAGGAAATAAATTACAAATTCAATAGCATTATCAGTCTAATATTATTGGCAGGATCACATGTACAACACGTAAGGTATGCTTGTGGATCCTAGACTACCCGGACATAAGCATAATAGTAGCTACGCATGGACCCTCGTCACTTCATGCGTACGTAACCCCCACAAATAATAGCACATATAATTTAAGTTCACCTATGGGGACAATTCCCCATCACAAGGTTAGAAAGGAGAATTAACTCGCTGCGAAATTCCATAACCAGCTTCCAAGCCCTTCCGACGACTCCAATGGACGCACAATGCCCTAAAACTATCCAAATAACGACAAACCAATGAAAATATACTCTAATATTCACTAACAATTCAAATTGTATAATTTCCCAACTCCGCTCAGTGAATTGACCAAAATGCCCTCAGGCCCACGTGCCCGGATTCTGAAATTTTTCGAAGATAAACTCTACCCATAGCTTTACTAGTTCAAATATTCATGCTCAATTCGTGGCTAAAATCCAAATTACCAAATTTTCTAGGTTTTCTTCAAAATTCCCAATTTTCCACAATTTTTCATGTTCAATCCATGTATAAACCTTGTATTTAACTTGGAATGAGAAGGAATCACTTACCTGATGATGCTTGATGAAAATCCCCCTTTGAAATTCTCCAAAATCGCCCTAACCAAGTGAAAGAATTGATGAAATGGCCAAAATCCCGTTTAAAATATAACACTGCCCAGACAAACCTTCTGTGCGGTCGCACACCATCAGCCGCGATCGCACAATCCAAGTTCAGAAGCCTCCAAGCACACCTTGTGCGATGGCACAGTAGACACTGTGGTCGCACAAGCCAATCCTGTAGCCTCACTTTTCCTTCTGTGCGGTTGCACACCCACAAGTGTGATCGCACAAGCCAAACTTCCAACCCCTGAATTTCTTCTCCGCGATCGCACAACTAAGGTTGCGATCGCACTGAACCCCTAAAACACCAGAAAAGAGCAGCAACCAAACACTTGGAAATAACCCGGAACCACCCCGAAACACACCCGAGGACCTCGGGACCGCGTCCAATCACACGACTCAGTCCCATAACCTCACATGGACTTGCTCGAGGCTTCAAATCACATAAAACAACACGAAATCACAAATCGCACTAAAATTCAACTTTATGAACTTTGAAATTTCAAACTTCCACATCCGATGACGAAACCTGTCAAATCACGTTTGATTGGCCCCAAATTTTGCACACAAGTCATATTCGACATTATGGACCTGATCCAACTTCTGGAATCACATTCCGACCCTGATATCAAATTTTCCACTTCCGATCGGATTTCTCAAAAACTTTCAAATTTCTATCTTTAGCCAAATGACTTCAAAATAACCTACGGACATCCGAATTCACTTTCGATCGCCCTCCCAACTCTAAAATCACCATACGAAGCTATTCCCAGGCTCGGAATCCCAAACGGACATCAATTACTCTGAAATGCTTTCCAACCCAAATTTATGAAATCATTCTAAACCACTAACTTCCACAATATACGCCAAAACGCTCCCGGGTTATCCAAAGCCCGATCCGGACATACACCCAAGTCCAAAATAATCATACTAACCTGNCTCCGAACTTCCCGAAATTCAACTCCGACCATGCCCACGAGTCATAATACCTGAAATGGAGCTGCTCATGACTTCAAACTGCTGAACGACGCGCTAGAGATCAAAACGACTAGTCGGGTCGTTACATTCTCCCCCACTTAAACAGACGTTCGTAATCGAACGTGCTAGGAACTGCTCTGGAGTTATCTGAAATCACTGCTTAATGCCTCGAGCACATGCCCGTGCTACCACAACCCAGTTGAGCATATAGGCCTAATCAAACTTGAAGACATCCTCCTTTATCCATATAATCAGCTTAGAACCCAATCCCAATACCTGAAATTCTCGGCCAGGCCTAGTTCCAATATATAAACACCGTATCAACTACCACACGATATACCAGACCATGACTGCATACCTTTGCTGAATCAGCACCATGCACCGCATAACTCATCATTTGACCACAACGACACTCCCTGAACCTTAATAGCCATAATTTCACGAAGCTGATGCTCCCAATGCACCTTATGAGATATATATATATATATATATATAT
>ML427311.1:2616-31315 GCA_005239525.1 Nicotiana knightiana | reverse complement strand
TTATATTGGCTTGGTTAAATAACGATTAGAGTGATTTAGCAAGTAGTTTACACAAGTCTCTGTGGGTACGATATCTGGACTTAAAATCCTATATTACTTGTCGACCACGTACACTTGCGTGTGCACTGGGAATTCAACCAACAATAAACCAGATGGTTGGAACTAAGTGTGAGGTACTCACACTAAGGACCAGGCCTGGGAGAAGTCTGAGTACCCTATGAGCTTCTAGTGCTTCGGCCTTTGGCCTACCAGGGAGTTTCTTTTACCCTCTTATTAGTTATGGTATGCATTGGGAACAATGTAAAATTTTAAGTGCGGGGTGAGGAGATTGTTTGGGTGACTTTCCATGCTATTTTAGTTGTGTTAGTTTAATTGAATAATTTTTTTTACAAAAATAGAAAAGATTGGAATTTTCCAGGTGATGGATCTATTAGACAATTTTCTTGAGGGATTTAAGTCGAAAGGAAAACGTCAAAAAAAGATTTTCTTTTGTTAGATAGTAGCAATTACCCCTTGGTTTTTCTTTGTGCCACGGTTCTTTTCCAACGATTTTGTTTGAACTGGGTGTAGTTAGTTTTATTTTTTTTAGGAATAGGAGCCATTGTGTTGTGTTTTGAATTGAAGCAATATCTCTTGACTTTGTTATGCCTTGATAATAGCGAGTACTTTGGTTGTGACGCTTAGGCTCAGTTTTTGACTCGTGTATAAGTACCTCAAATTGTATAGCTTAACTTTTCTTAACTGCTTTGACTAGAGTGTCTTGATGAAACCAATATTGAGTGAGTTATGTGCCATATGTGTGTGAGGTTTCTGTGTTATTCTGTGCATTGCATTTGTTGTCTAGAACTTGCCCCATGAGTTTGCAAAGCGAAATAGTAGATTTGTTCAGTCTTGGAAGTGATATAGGCGTTTCTTTGTTGAGTCATATATATATTTTACCCGCCTAATTCTTATGTATCATAGTTAACCCCTTTGAGTTGTAATCATGCTTCTTTGGCAACCACATTACAAGCCTTACCCATTTGTTTGATTTACCCATCTATTTGAACCTTCTAACCTCTCATGAGCACTTGAATTGTTATGAATTGTGTAAACGTTAAAGTGTGGGGTGGTTGGTTTGGATTTTGAGTGGAACTAGTGAAATAAGGAGAATGATGAACTATTTTGAAAAAGTAAGAGCCACTTGAATTAAAAAAAGAAAGAAAAGGAAAAAATAGTTGTATTGCTGTGAAAAAAAATATTTTTTGATAATTGGTGACTCTTGATGTAATTTGTTCTTAAAGAAGTATGGGGTAATATACATTAATGTGAAGGTGGAGTTCGGTTTGACATAAGTATGGGGTTTGAATGTTAAAGTATATGTGTTAAAGTGATTAGGGAGGTGTAGTCACTCTTATATCTAAATGTATCCTACCTGTCCCGCAGCCTACATTACAACCAAATAAAGTCCTACTTAATCCTAGACTGAATGAGCTCGATTAGTAGAGTAGTACACTACGGGCAAGCCTATGTGTAACGACTCGGCCAGACGTTCCGTGAGATTTACCTTGTTTCCCCCATTTCTGCGTTATCTTATATTTCTTAGCCTATTTAGATTGTGTTGAGTCAGTTGGTTTGGGTTCGGAGTGGTCATGGTGAGAATTGAGGCATTTAGTCTCTTAAAGTAGCCTAATAGTTGAAAAAGTCAACTGAGAGTTGACTTATTGGTAAACGACCTCGGAATGCGGATTTTATGGCCCGGATAGCTTCGTTAGGTGATTTGGGACATAAGAGTGTGTTCAGAATGAAGTTTTGATGTCCGGTGTAGAATTAGGCTTGAATTGACGAAAGTTTGTTTTTTGCAATTTTCGGTCGGCAGTGAAAAATAGGCTATCGGGGTCAGAATGGGATTCCAAAAGTTAGAACAGGTCCGTAATGTCATTTTGGTTATGTGTGAAAAATTTTAGGTCAATCGGAGGTTTTTTGGTTGGTTTCGGCGTCGTTGGCGAAATTTAGAAGTTTCAAAGTTCATAGGTTGAATTTGATGTAATTTTGGTGTTTTCATGTTGTTTTTGGTGTTTCAAAGGCTCGACTAAGTTTGAATAATTCTATGGGGTGTATTGGTATGTTTGGTTGGGGCCCCGAGGGGCTCGAGATTGATTTCGGATGGTTGGCGGAGTTTTGAACTTAGGAAATTGCAGCAAATGGCTGCTGGTGTAAAGTTTCTGGTCTTGGCCGCACCTGCGGATGGGTAGCCGCAGGTGCGAAGGCCCTTGCGCAGGTGTGAAAGGAGGCTAGGCAGGAGGAGTCCGTAGGTGCGAATAGTAGGCCGCACCTGCGAAGCCACAGGTGCGGAGAAAAGATCGCAGGTGCGAGAATTGGTTCGTTAGTAGGATTTCACCGGTGCGCACCTGGGACCGCAGGTGCGGATTTGCTGTGCAGAACAGTATAAAAGAAAGCCTCCGTGAAATTTTGGTCATTCTACCATTGTTGCATGCGTTTGGAGCTTATTTGAGGGCAATTTGAAGAGAGAATTTGTGGGTCTTCAGTGGAGGTAAGTTCCCATATTATTAAAGTCGTTTCTATGCTATTTTGTTCGGATTAGGCTTGTAATTTGAAGGATTAAAGTAGGAAAAGTTTGGAAAAATGGGTGGAGGATTGGAAAGTTCTTTTGGCGATTTGGGAAGGCAATTGTGGTCAGATTGTGGTGTTTTTGGTATGTGTAGAATCGTGGGAGGACGAGGTTACTAGTGATGTAAATTTTATCGAATTCTGAGACGTGGGCCCGGGACTCTGGTTTGGCCGAATTTCGAGATTTTTGTATAAATTGATAGTTTTCGATTGGGTTGTGTTCCTTTAGTATATATTAATGATGTTAAACTGGTTTTGGTTAGATTCGGAGCAATCGGAAGCCAATTTGAGGGGCAAGAGCATAGCGGACTAGTATTGTGGATCGGTAGAGGTAAGTAATGGTTATAAATTTTGTCCTGAGGGTATTAAACCCCGGACTTCATATTTCTCACTGTTTTTTTAGAATGGCGCACATGTCGGATGACGAGTATGTGGCGCGCACTGATTTTTGGATTGGACTTGGTCCTCTCCGTGGCAACTATTGAGTTGCGTATTTTACTCTAAATCATATGTTAAACTGTGTTCTAAAGATTATTTCTATATTTGGGCTATAAGCCACGCTTGGGGCCTTGTGCCGACTTGTTTAGACCCATTGGGGCCTTTTTACTGCTATTTTCCTCACTAGTTATTGATGATTTCACTTAGTCACATTGTGATTACTGTTTTTTGAAACTCGGCCTGATTTACACTACTTTAAGATTTAAAAATGATGTTTTGGATCGAGTATCCTATTTTACTGATTCGCCCGAGGGGCTTTTGAGAGATTCTAACTGAGTGAGGCCAAGGGCCTGATTGTGAGGATAGGATATGATATGCCACGAGCTGGCTTGATATTAGTGCTTGGGCTGAAGGAGCCCCTCCGAAGTCTGTACACACCCCCAGTGAGCGTAGGTACCTACTGAGTGCTGAGTGCCGAGTGATTAGTGATTGAGAGGCATGAGTGACCGTGAGGTTGCCCGAGGGGCTGATACTGAGTGGTTGTGAGGTGCTGAGTGATGTTCTGCCCGAGGGGCGATTTATGATTCATGTTTTGCCCGAGGGGCTACTTATGATTTATTTCATTTTCATACTAAATCTTTCGGTCTGAAATTGTTGAAAATATACATTTTTCAAAGGATTTTTCTGAAGTTGGTTTTAAGGCATGATGATTTCATATATCTATGTATATACTGTTGGAAAGAAAGGCTGTGCATATTGTGAATTGATGATATTGATTCTTATGTGTTTTCTTGCCGCTTAGACTTGATTTATTTTCATTACTACTGAGTTGGCGTACTCACATTACTCCCAGCACCCCTGTGTGTATATTCAGGTGCAGATACCGAGCATTAGCTATCTATTCCGTGCGGAGCCGGAGTGCGGGATATAGAGGTAGTTGTTCAGCGTCCGCAGCATCTCTGTTTTCCCTTCTTTGTTGTATCTAGCTATTTATTCGGAGGTTTTGTATTATAATAGTATACCCTTTTGGCATATTTCTCTTAGATGCTCATGACATGTTGGCTCCAGGTTTTGGGGTTGGTTGAACTGTTTAGCTGTTTATTGGCCTAATGTATTTAGTAAATTTTGTATACTTTATAAAATGCTTGAATTGGTTGGGATGTTTTAAAGAAACTGTAAAAATATGATTATTGGCTAGCCTAGTTCCACGATAGGCGCCATCACGGTCGGTTTAGGATTGGGGTCGTTACACTATGGTGCATCTTTGTTGGCATATGAATGTTATTTCTGAGAGTGAGTGAATTCTTTCTATCTTGAGTTCCTAAGTGTTCTTAAATTTTATTGTGTGGAACTACTCTCTTTTGTTGTGTGAGGGCACTTGATTCATGAAGGAAAGGTAATGCCAGTGACCTCTATGTTAGAGCAAGTGGGTGAGTTGTGAATAATACGTGGTACTTGTGAGTCAAATCTTGAGGTGAAGATGTTACGCTTTTGTGCTTAGTCTATTTTAAGTATTCTTGGTGTGATGAGTTAGGATAATTGTTTAAAAAGGTCATGTCTATATAAAGTGTAGTTTGATTACTCGAGGACGAGCAATGGTTTAAGTGTGGGGTGTTGATAATAAGCTATAATTACGTATTTTAGTCTCTTATTACACTCTATTTACTGCACTTTAATTGAGTTTGAGCTTTAATCGATAGTGTTTTGCACTAATTGTGTTTTATGCCTTGTAGGAGTGATTCCGAGCTATGTAGATGTTATGAAATGAATTCAAGTGATTTTGATCTTTGAAGTCTGAGTAAAATCCATAGGAATTAAGCTGGGATCGTGTTCGGGGATCAACGGGTGGTAGTTAAGAACGAATGAAGAATCGAGTAGGCATATTGCGTACTGTCTAGTAATATGCACATACGTTTTCGCTCAGAACTCCATTTGGGCTCCACAATTTATGGATAGAAAGTGATTCAAAGGGCTACAACTTTCTCTTTTTACGTGTTTCAAAATTCCAAGCCTAACAAAGTAAAAAATACGCGGCAAGTGTGCGCCGTGCACTGACTGCGCAAATGGGGCAGAACACTGGCTAAAGTGCGCGGTCAATCCGCGACCGCACATGTTCTGTCCGGGAAAAGTGTCCTTTTTCATATAGGAGAAGTTGTATGTGTTTGGGCCCCACCCTACTTGGTATATATACATAGAAAAATGTTATTTTTGTGACTTTTGACACACTTTGGACCTAAGGAGGCAGAGACACAATAGGAGCAAGGCGGGGAATTCTTCTACTAGTTTTTCACCTCCTTCATTCTATTTCCATTATTGGTTATGAATTCTAGTATTATGCATACTATTATGATTAGCTAATTTTTTATCTAGAGTTCTGATAGAACCTCTTGGAGTATGAATTCTTGTTATGTTTTAATATAATTTAACCTTTGAATTTGTCTATTTGTTCAACTACATGCTTATTTCAGTTGATTGAATGGCCATCGATTGACTCTGCCTATTTGTTATGTATTGCTTGATAAAGGATACATATTTAAGTGTTTGTTGAACAACGTCACTCCTAACGTATGTGAGAAATCAATACAACGGGTTTAAAGGTAGGTTTAGAAATAACAAAGCCTTGATGTGGTCATAATGAGCGGTTAGATAAAGCCAACTAGCATAGTTTGAGAGAATATGTCTAGTAAATTTTTGTAGTTGCTCGAGAGAGAATTACGGCACCTAAAGTTCTCACGTTCAATGGAGAATACATAGGCAAATTGTAGGAAACATAGCGGGAAGGATTCCAACATTTGGAAAAATCATAACTCTAGACCTCCTAAATTTAATCTCCAACCCTTAGTATCTTTAGTTGTTAATTTACTACTTTAGTTTCTTAGTTAATTAGTAGATATAAGAATCTTAATATTTATAACTTAAAAATTTATTCGAGCTTGTCTTCTTAGCGATATTGAACAATTATGGCGAAACCTTAGTTCTCTGTGGGATTCGACTCCAGACTCTTAGACCAGATTATATTTGCAGCGATCGCTTAGTCCTTTTATAAGGCATAGTTGGCGTGATCAATAAACATAGTGAACCAAAGTATAGGGAATTCAGTCTCACAGATACGAGATCGCAATTGTTGAAAATTTTTCACATAGAAGTTGGGGAAGTTAAAGGTACTGTATAAGTATTACAAAAATAAAAGAGAGTGCCACTGGGAAGACAACAAAAAGATTTTAGTTCAGAAGCAACCCTACGAGCACAAGGGTGCGGAAGTAAGTAACTAAGGATAAAGTAAGAACATCAAAATTCCTTCGGGTATATGATGTAATAAGCTTGCAGCTTTACAAGAGTTGGAGGGTGTCCACTAAGTAGTACAACGAAAGACTGGCTGAGTAAATAAGGAAGAAAGCTTCAACCTAAGCATAGTATTGAAGAAGATATGGTCTTGTAACAACTGTCTCACTACAATACTGTATACACTCCATAATAAAGTGGCACCTCTAATAAAAAAAATCAAAAGTGATATTTGAGATCATATGAGTTACAGAGAATTTCAGTATTCGTGGGCACTAAGATAAGCCAAGGATTCATGCAACAAGGGGAAGAACGACCAGGAAAAGTAATTGTTTACCTTTGAAGTAAACTAAGAAGGCATGAACGGAAATCTACGGTGCTACCAAGTTAAAGAAAGGTTACGAGTATTATATACAGATATGTGTAGGTCGATAGGTAAAGTATCATAGAGGGATAAGGTTTTTGCTAGATAGGAGTAAGGTTAAGAAAATATGAGTGAGAAGGTGACGAAAATAGGTAAGTCCTCGCGATTAAACCCATCGTTGATGGTTTCCGTAAGTTGTAGAAAGCTCGATACATCCTGAATGAACTCAGAGGAGTCTAAGACTTGGAGAAATTAGAAGTGATGAAATCATGCCTTGGTAGTAGAGTAAGGGTGTAAGTTTGATAGATAAGAGGATGACAATTAGACCTTTGATTGAGTAATGATTTAAAGAAAAAGGGATTTCATGGATGAAATAGGATTAGAATATCCCCTCCCCCCATAGGATGAATCATATTGGGATGCTATGAAATATAGTTATTGAAGTATAGTATCGTCCCTAGGAGGATCAGGAAAATAACTTCAGATGTTCCCCAATGAGACGTGAGCTCTGGTGACAATATATTACATAAGAGGTTTCAAGTTATTAGTGGTAGATTATAAATCAAAATTAAGGTGAATCAACAATATATGGATGAAAGTTACAAAGTATGAGATGATATTAGGCTGTTATTATTAAGATCAACAATAATGGGGAAGCATTAAAGGACTTATACATATAGGATAAGCAACGAGAGAATAACCTGGAGTTGGGCAGTAGACATTAATAATAATAAATTGAAGTAAGAGTTATGGTATTGTATTACCTACCTAGTTGTAGTAAATCCATAAGAATAGATAACCAAGACTATGAAACAAAATATAGAAATAGTCATAAGTTCGACAAAGTGCCAAGCGAAGAATTTTAGTACACCTATAGATGCCCAGAGGGGATAGCTTGTCAAAGTTCTGTATATATTCCCAAAGTGAGACCTAAAGATTGGCTAAAAGCCGGAGGAAAAAGGAGATAATAGTCGCATAGATGCACATACAAGGACAAAGTCGCACAGGCTGCATGACAGAAGGTACCAACAGTTACTAGATTGGAAGAATTCGAACAACAAGTCGTGGTGTGAGAAAGAGGCATAAAGGGGGGAATGCCCTGACCTTGGGATTTATTCACAGAACAATTGCCTAGATGGCAAGGACAACATTAAAATACTCGTAAGATCTATGGGTTATGAGACTAACAAGCGCATCAGTCAACATTCGTGGAAGAATGTTCCAAAGGGGGAAATGATGTTGCACCCCATATCTTCGTATGTGAGAGCATTCATAAGTCAATGACACGAAAATGAGATCGTATTTGAAAGTAAATAAAGTAAGTTAACCATGATACTTTGGATGTTAAAAATCTTCAAGATCATGGATAACAAGTACCAAGAGGGTTGAAGGCTTAGAAGCTAAACAAATTGAAGATGATAAGTTTCGTCGAATGTCGACAAGTTGTGAATGTTATAACATGTACTGTTGGGGTGATACTAGGGTTCTTAACTTGATTAACAGGTTATGTTATGAGTTATTTTAGGCTTATGATAGTCGTGTGTTACGTTTTGAAGTCAAGCGAGTTATGGAACAAAAGTTGGCAAAGGTCATCACAAGTTACATTCATAAATGTGCTAAAAATTAGGTCAAATGTAGCGGAGCTTTTCTCCCAATATACATGGAATTATCGAATGATCTACATATCAAATTGAAGATCTATGAGTATAGTTTCTAACTCATTAAACAATTCATCGATACGACATTGGAGTTGAGAGATATTTGCAGTTTCGCAAGTCTGCACAGACTGCATAGTTGACAAGTAGGTAGAAGGTAATTACATTGTGTTCTTTCTTCTTCTTAATGTTATCTTGATACTGATTAAGTTAAATGGATAGACTAGACATGAACTGGTGAATAAAGTTGCTAATTAAGGATAACTAGAGTTGTGGAGTGTTTTCGTTGTTATAAGTATATGGTATAAGGCTGGAATCATTGATTAATGAATTCATGATCAT
Organism: Nicotiana knightiana; assembly: GCA_005239525.1. Classification (NCBI taxonomy): domain Eukaryota; kingdom Viridiplantae; phylum Streptophyta; class Magnoliopsida; order Solanales; family Solanaceae; genus Nicotiana; species Nicotiana knightiana. The sequence continues at coordinate 22,624 of ML427311.1, read as the reverse complement.
GTTAATGATACTATTAAGTTAAAATAAGAAGTCTATAAGGGGTTATATGGGGTATATGAATTTCAATTGGAGCTCGCCACTCTTCGTGAAGTAGTTGTGACTTATTTTTTATTTTATGGTGTTTTGTTATGGTTAATTATATATTGCTGGATTTCTCTGTTCATTGTTGTTGGTATATGGTATTAGAGGAGGCTCTTGTTACAGGGGAAATGCTACCTAAATTTACATAAACGAGCTACTAGTTTAAGTTTCCCACTTAGCCTTTACTCAACACTGATTTTGAATCTCCTTATGCTATGGTAGATTAAGTTGAGTTGTTTGAAGAATTTCTTGGAAGGTATTAAGGACTCAATGGAGTTAAGGTATGTTAAGGCACTTCCTTCTTTATTTTGGAATTATCTAAAGTGAAACGAACGTATACGATATGCTATTTCATAACGAATCTACTCCTAGCAACTAAGGTTGTCCATGTTGTTCTTTCCTTATAAAGTTATTCTAAGAATGTATGTATGATCCTTGATCCTAGTGAAGTTCATATTGATTGTATTGTGTCCATAATGTTAATCGAAGGTGTAACGACCTTACGCCACTCTAGAGGGTTAAGAATGTGATTCCATGAGTACAACATGCATTTTATATATACATATATATGTGTATATATATATACATATATATATATATATATATATATATATATATATATATATATATATATATATATATATATGTATCTATTTTACTCTACCGAGCCGCGTTACAGTCGGCCGGGTACGACACCTATTGTGAAACCACTAATCATTTGGGTTTTACTGAGCTCCACGTGGCTGGGTACGATTCTACCAAGCCTTATGATAGCCGGGTACGTTGTTACCGAGTCCTCTTCGAGGCCGGGTACGATATGATGATGATGATTCCCATAGAGGCGTATGTTTTAAAAAGATTATGTATATATAAGTATCATGCATTTCATGTCAGTATCTCTCAGAGGCACTCGGATGCTACAGGTTGTATTTCATGTATCTCTTTACATTACTGTTCTTATTTATGCTATTCTGCCTTACATACACAGTGTTTTATTCATACTGACGTCTGGTTTCCTGGGGACGCTGCGTTTCATGCCTGCAAGTCTCGATAGATAGGTTGACAGTCCTCCTAGTAGTCTATCAGCTCAGCGGAAGGTGTTAGTGCACTCCACTTTCTCTAGAGTTGCCTATTTGGTCAATATAATTTGGACATGTATTGATTAGTATGGCGGGGCCTTGTCCTGACCTTTATGATATTTGTGTACTCTTAGAGACTTGTAGAGAGATGTCAGTACGGAACTATTCCTAGGCTCGAAATTCCAAACAGACCTCAATTACTCAGAAACATACTCCAAACAAAATTTAAATAAATTTAAAAAACCTTCAATTAGTCAACTTTCACTGAAACGCCGCCGGATTGTCCAAAACCTGACCCCAACATACACCCAAGTCCAAAATCATCATACGAACCTATTGGAACCGTCAAATCCCGATTTCGAGGCCATGTCCTAAATAAATTTACCGAAGTAAAACTTAGTCTTTTAAAGCCAAACTAAGGAACCAAGTGTTCCGATTTCAATCCGAATCCTTCCAAATCCCGAACGAACCATCCTCGCAAGTCATAAAACAATAAAAGCACATATGAGGAGTCTTATTTAGGGGAACATGGTTGTAGAAGGTAAAACGGCCGGTTGGGTCGTTACAAATGGTTAAGAACGTTGACGTGAAATTTGTTCATGGTAAAGTTGTATTGGTAAAAAAGAGTTTCACACGTAAGCCAACTTTTGACAACTCAGCCAGTCACGTGGACACAGGAAAACACGACAGCTGGACGTAACTCTTTGAAGAGGTACAGTACAAAGAGGCACGGTTCAGTAAACCCACGAACTTATGAGCCACGAGAAATTCAACTTGATTAAAACGGGAGAGAGGCACGATCAGAATGAATCTAGACAAAGTTACGGGCAGATTCAAAGACCCACAATTGATTACTCAAACGTTATGTTACTGAACCCCTATTACCGTTATCCTTTGTAACGCCTCATTAATGTCATAATTAGTCATTAATGAGTAACCATAGTAGGATTCATACGTTATAAGAATCTCCTATATAAGGGAGGGGAGTACAGCTTGTAAAGGCATCTGATTCTCGAATACAATCAACTTCGATCTTTTATTTCTATAATATTATATATTATTCATTTTTTCCATTATCTTGATTATCAGTATCCCGTATTCATCTTAAAAATAAGATTTAGTCAAAGGGTCTAATTCTTTGGTTAAACAAATTGGTTCCGTTGCCGGGAGTCTGATAATCTTTGTTTACTTTCCAAGTGATATCCTTTGAATTATGTCAAACCCCAAAGACAACAACCAGTAAAGAAGTAGAACCCCAGTTCCATCACCTTCAGGAACCCCACGTGGTTCGAGGGAACAATCCCTAGAAATATCCAATAACAACCATGGTAATAATGATCAAACTGTGGAACAAGATCATGTAAAGCAAATGATTGCAGAGTATGTGAGCTAAGCTTTGCAAGAATTTGCGAGAGTATTACCAGCAGGGTTGCCTACACCGCCAACGCCACCCCCAATAACACCATAACAATGGAAAATCCTCAATCTGGGTTGGCAAACTCAGGAAGAGGAGATACTCCTAATGAATCTCTCGAAACGAGACCAAGTATATCTAATAACTCAGAATTACAAAATTTACTGCTAACCATGCAGAAATAGATGAAGGAGCAGAACGATCGCATCGAACAAATTCCTGGAGTACCACCTATCATCAAAGGCATCGATGTTGATAGATATTCTCAACAACCTTGGAAGCCAAGTGCGGCACCCTTGCCTATACCCAAGAAGTTTAAAATGCCTGACGTTCCCAAATATGATGGAACAACTGACCCACGTGACCATGTGACTGCTTTCACTACTGGGGTAAAAGGCAACGACTTAACAAAACAAGAGATTGAATCAGTCCTTGTCAAAAAATTTGGGGAAACACTTACCAAAGGAGCCCTAACCTGGTATTCTCTTCTCCCTGAAAATTCTATTGACTCTTTTGCTGAGCTTGCAGATTCGTTTATAAAAGCACACTCTGGTGCACAAAAAGTTGAGAAGAGAATGGTAGACATATTAAAAATAAAACAAGGAGACACGGAACTACTCTGTGAGTTTGTAGATAGGTTTCAAGGAGAAAGAGTGTAATTACCCAGGGTGCCTGATAATTGGGCAGCCATGGCATTTGCAAGCAACCTAAACGATAAAAGCTCAGAAGCCACGAGACGACTTAAGGAAAGTCTAAGAGAATTCCCCGCTACAACATGGAACGATGTATATAACAGGTATAGCACTAAACTCAGAATAGAAGAAGATATCATTGCTCGTTCGAGAGATGAAGATCATTCTAGATCTAGACGTCCTGAATCAGATAAAAGATCAGGTAAAAATAGGTACGATCCTTACTTAGGATCCTCGGGACGCGATATCCGCCCCAGTTTCAAAAACACTAGGTCAGACTATAGACTACAAGGAAGAGATGTAATCTCATCCTCGTCTAGATCTAGAAAAGATCGAGATGAACGACCTAGAGGTAGTACTCAAATTGGGGATCATGCCTTTAATGTAAGTACTACTGAACTTGTCTCAATATTGAAGAACGACAAGGTTAAGTGGCCCAAAGAGATGCGGTANAAAATTTGTTAAAACAGGGCTATTTAACAGAATTGTTTAGTGATAAAGGTAAACAGGCATATATGAGGAACAGGCAGGAGCCCCCAAATCCTCCTTCTCCAAAACGAACCGTTAACGTAATACACGGGGGTAAGGAAGTAAATAGGGTGATTTGCAAAACAACCACAAAGTTCACAATTACACATCGGAAACGTGCTCGTGGAGAAGACGATATAACCTTTGATGATGCAGATAGCAGCAAATTAATGCTTCCACACAACGATGCTCTGGTAATATCTCTACTTATTCATGACACTAACGTGAAAAAAGTGTTGATTGATCCAGGCAGTTCAGTCAATATTATTTTGCTAAGAGTCGTGGAAGAAATGCTACTAGGGAATCAAGTAATCCCAAAAGCACGATCCATATCCGGGTTTGATAACTCTACGGTTATAACAAAAGGAGAAATTGAGCTTAACACTTATGATGCGGGGGCAATCAAAAGAGCTAGGTTCCAAGTCATCGATACTCACATGGCTTATAACGTGATCATTGGAAGGCCATGGATCCACGACATGAAAGCGATACCCTCCATGTTGCATCAGGTAATTAAATTTCCCTCTGAATAGGGGATTCAACAAATCAAAGGAGATCAGCAGACCACAAAAAATATAAATTTTGTGGTACACTACAACAAGAAAATAGAGGTGGACGAATTACGAGATAAGGAAATCTCCCAAACAGGTAACACCGTCCAAACAGATGTGAAAAAAATTACTGCCCAAATAGGTACGGAAGATATTATTGTTGAAACAGGCACGAAAGAAAATACTTACGAGAAGAAGAGTCAAGTTACCACGGAAGGTGTACTATACCACAGGATTCCAAACCGGACGTTATTCATGAACCGGAGGAAGATGTGCACATCAAAACAACTACGGAGGAGCTCGAAGCTGTTCCGTTATCTGAACAAAAACCTGAGCAGAAAGTGTATATAGGCATGAGGCTAAGCCCCACTCGAAGAGGTAAGTTAATTGATTATTTAAAGGCTGACGCAGACTATTTTGCATGGTCCCAGGCATCCCATAAGAAGTGATGACTCATAAACTAAATGAAGATCTATCCTTCGTACCTGTTAAGCAGAAGAAAAGAAAGCAAGGACCATTCAAGAACCAAGTGATCGATGAAGAGGTACAAAAACTCTTGAAGATTGGTTCGATACGAGAGGTAACGTACCCTAAATGGTTAGCAAACACCATGGTAGTACCTAAAAAGAATGGCAAGTGGAGAGTATGCGTAGATTATACTGATTTAAACAAAGCATGCCCCAAAGATTCATTCACATTACCTTATATAGATCAAATGATTGATGCTACCGCAAGTCATGAACTATTAAGCTTTCTAAATGCATATTCTGGTTATAATCAGATTAAAATGGATTCTTTAGACAAGGAAAATACCCCCTTTATCACGAATAGGGGAACTTATTGTTATAAAGCCATGTCTTTTGGCCTAAAAACGCTGGAGCCACCTATCAAAGGCTAGTGACCAAGATGTTCCAAGACCATCTGGGAAAAATGATGGAGGTATACATCGATTACATGTTGGTAAAATCAACACAAGCACAAGACCATTTCCAGCACCTATCTACTGCTTTTGATATGTTATGCAAGTATAATATGAAGTTGAATCCAGAGAAATGCACTTTTGGAGTGCAATCAGGCAAATTTTGGGTTTCCTTGTATCAAACAGAGGAATAGAGGTAAATCCCGCTCAAATTAAAGCCATAGAGGAAAATACCTGATGTTTTAACAAATAAAAAGGAGGTTCAAAGACTGACAAGAAGAATAGCAGCTTTGGGGAGGTTTATTTCTAGATCTTCCGAAAAAAGTTTTAAATTCTTCTTAGTTCTCAAAAAACAGAATCAGTTCGAATGAACTGAAGAATGTCAGCAAGCCCTCAAGAACCTGAAGATTTATCTATCGAAACCACCACTGCTTTCAAATCCAAAAGAAGGGGAAAGATTGTACATCTACTTGGGTGTCTCAGAAATTGTTGTAAGTGCAGTATTGGTAAGAGAAGAAAAAGGTAAATAATCACCTATCTATTATGTAAGTAAAATTTTGCTAGATGCTGAGACTAGGTATCCACATTTGGAAAAGTTAGATTTAACTTTAATAATGGCATCTAGAAAATTACGACCCTATTTTCAATGCCACCCAATTACTGTTGTGACCTCATATCCTTTAAGAAATATTCTGCATAAACAAGAATTGTCAGGAAGATTAGCCAAATGGGCCATAGAATTAAATGAGCATGAGATAATTTATCAGCCTAGGACTGCAATTAAGTCTCAAATACTAGCTAATTTTGTTACTGACTTTATTAATGGCATTGTATCTGAAGTAGAAAAAGAGTTACAACTCTTTAACGGTGTTAATCCAGGCTTGTGGACCTTGTTGACCGATGGTTTTTCAAATATAAAAGGCGTTGTCTTAGCATAGTCTTGATATCACCGCAAGCTATAAAGTCTTATCATATCACTAATAATGAAGCAAAGTACGAAGCTGTTATTGCGGGGCACGAACTTGCACGGGAGCTCTGAATCGAGCAAAATGTGATCAACAGCGATTCCCAACTGGTAGTAAATCAAATACATGGGACTTACTGTGACAATCCGGATGGTCGTCTTAATAATTAACACCCCGATCCCCTATTAATTATTTTCCCCAAGTCTATTTCTGCTAAATTGAATTGTCGGGACGTTCGGTTTTGAGTTTTAGAGAGTTTTGGGACACTTAGTCCCTAAATGAGAGCTTAAGTGTTGGAAAGTTGCCCGTAGTTGAGACAGTGTGAAAAAGGCCTTGGAATGGAAATCTGATGGTTCTGTTAGCTCTGTTAGGTGATTTCGGGGTTGGGAGCGTGTTCGGAATGCATTTTGGAAGTCCGTAGCTCATTTAGGCTTAAAATGCCGAAGTTTGAATATTTTTGAAGTTCCTAGTCTGATAGTGAGTTTTTGATCCGAGAGTCGGAATGGGTATTCCGTAAGTTGCAGTAGTTGCATCATGTCATTTGGGATGTGTGTGCAAAATTTGAGGTCATTCGGATGAGTCTAGACGTGTTTCGGCGTCGGATGTGAATTCTAGAATTTTCCTAAGTTCCTAGGCTTGAACCTATGCATAATCGATGATTTTGATGTTATGAGACGTGTTTTTAAGGCTCAACCTAGTTCAAATAAGGTATTAGGTTCGGTTAGTGGTTTTGGTTGAGGTCCCGGGGGGCCTCGGGGTTGTTTCGGATGCTTAACGGGAGAATTTGGGACTTACCAAATTACTGAACCAAACCTTTTCTGGTGTCTTCGCACCTGCAAAGGTTTTTCCGCAGGTGTGGACTCGCAGGCACGGTAGGTTTGATCGCAGGTGCGATAGAGGGGGATTTGACCAGTGGTCGCAGGTGCAACCTGGGTTCCACAGGTGCGGGATCGCAGGAGCGACCAAACGACCGCATGTGCGGCCCCCAGTGCACTTAACTGAATTCCGCACCTGCGATGCTTTTTCCGCAGGTGCGGTGATCGGGACCGCAGGTGTGAGATCCCTGTGTGTTTTATTCCAAAAATCCGAGGGTTTATTTCATAAGTCTAAAAATCGTTTAAGGGCTCGGGAATTGGCGATTTTCAGTGGGTTTTGAAGAGAAGGATCATAGGTAACGTTTTCTAATCCTAATTCATTGTTAGACCATTAATCCCCGTTGTTTTCTTTAGTTTAATTATCAAAAATGGGGTAAAAACCATGGGAAATTGATGAAACTTCCCCGAACTGAAACTTTGAGAATTTAAGGGGTTTTTGACATCGGATTTCGATTGTTTCTGGTCGAGTGAGTTCTACAGTGAATGGGTGTCCGGAAAATATTACTTTTATCCGATTCCAAGACGTGGGCCCGAGGGGAGTTTTGGTCATTTTACCTAATTTCGCACCTTTAGCTTTGAATTAAATAGCAGAATCAGTTGCTTGAGATGTTATTTACGATATGTAATTGAATTGTATAGATTTGGGACATTTGGAGTCGGATACTCGTGGAAAACGTGTGGTTTCAAGTTGATTTTTAGCCGGTTTGAGGTAAGTGGATTTTCTATCCTTGTGTGGGGGACCTTTCCCCTTAAGATGTGATATTTGGTAATTGAATGCCTTGCATGTGAGGTGACGAGCGCGTACTTGTGCTAATTCTTGAAAATCCGGTTTTTACTTTAAATATTTAGACTGAGTTTCTTTCTTACCTGTTTTATTCTATTTGCAATTATAGTCTATGTTAGCTTAGAAAATCATGCCTAGTTGCCCTAAATTGCCTATTTGCTTAAGTTGCTTTAATTGTACTACGTGAAGCATGTTAGGCTAGAATTACTTGTTGCCTTGTATTTTTTTCACTCTAATTCTGAATGTCTTCTTGTTGTGGCTGCGTATTTACTTTGGGACTACGGGACGGTATCCTGGGAGATCCCTCTGCATATTTACTATGGGACTACGGGATGGTATCGCGGGAGATCCCCCTGCATATTTACTTTGGGACTACGGGACGGTATTCCGGGAGATCCCCCTGCATATTTACTTTGGGACTACGGGACGGTATTCCGGGAGATCCCCCTGCATATTTACTTTGGGACTATGGGACGGTATCCCAAGAGATCCCCCTACATATTTACTTTGGGACTACGGGACGGTATCCCGAGAGATCCTTCGGATATATATATATGATGGACTCCGGGACGGTATCCCGGGCGATCCTTCGGATATATATATATGATGGACTCCGGGACGGTATCCCGGGATATCCACTAGACAGTCGAGAAAAGGACTACAGGACGGTATCCTGGGAGATCCTCATTGTTACCATTGTTATTGAGATGTTCCTATTCTGTGTTTACTCTGTTCTGGTGTTTTGTTATTTCCTTGTTTGACCTGTCCTATTTCACTGATGTATTCATTATTAATGTCTGTTTTCATACTGTAAATTTCTATTATATTGTTTAAGCTCAGTAGGGCCCTGACCTTCCTCGTCACTACCCGACTGAGGTTAGGATTGGCACTTACTGAGTACTGATGTGGTGTACTCATGCCCCTTTTGTGCCTGTTTTTCATGTGCAGCTCCAGGTACCTCCACCCAGGCGCACTATCCCCGAGGTTGAGAGACATAGCACAGACTTCGAGGTACATCTGCCGCGTCTGCAGACCAGGAGTCTCTATCTTATTCCAGCTTTAGTGGAAAGCTTTTCCTTCTTTTCAGTTGTTTAGACATTCTGGAGTTAGAGCAGTGTAGTTTATTTATGTTAGCCTGTGTTTCCCGTGAGTTTCCGGGTTTTGTGGTGATATTGTGGAATTCCGCATATTTTTTTGAGTTTTATATACCGAACGGCATTTATATACAGTCTTTCTTTTAGATTGTTCAGTTTTACTTAATTATTCCGCAAGTTATGTTATTTTTCTGCATTGTTAGGCTTACCTAGTTATAGGGACTAGGTGCCATCACGACATGTTCACGGAGGGAGAATTGGGGTCGTGACAAGTTGGTATCAGAGCTCTAGGTTCATAGGAGTCATGGAACACAGGTCGGTTTATTAGAGTCACGATGATCGGTACGGAGACGTCTGTACTTATCTACGAGAGGCTATGTAACTATTTAGGAAAATCTTTACTTCATTGATTTCCTTGTCGTGCAAAATTTTTTACATCAATTTAAACCTCTATCTTCTATTCTCTCACAGATGGTAAGGACACGTGCTACTCAGAACGATCAGGCACCCGCGCCCCCTATTGCAGCCGTTAGAGGCCGAGGCCGAGGTAGAGGCTGAGGACGCACACGAAGTGCAGCGAGAGCACCTGACACGCCTACTGCCACCACTACTCCAGCCCTTCAGGAGATGTTAGCTCAGTTCATGTCTATGTACACCACTCTGGCTCAGGCAGGGTTGCCTCCCCTTACTGCAGCCACATCCCAGGCTGGGGGAGGAGCACAGACTCCCGCCGCCCGCACTCCTGAGCAGCGAGTGCATGTGGAGCAGGTCCCAGAGATCATTCCTGTGCCGCCTGTAGTGCCAAATCATCCCGAGGATGGGTCAACTGCTTCAGAGGACGAGCAACGGAGACTTGAGAGGTTCAAGAAGTATGATCCTCCGGTATTCAGTGGACTAGCATCAGACGATGCCTTGGAGTTCCTAGAGGAGTGCCACCGTATTCTTCGCACTATGCATCACCGGATCTAGTGGGGTTTCCTTTACTACCTTCCAGCTTCGCGGAGCCGCCTATGATTGGTGGCGCACCGATGAGTTAGACAGTCCAGACGAGGCTGCTTCACTGACCTGGACCCAGTTCTCAGATATGTTCCTGGGACAGTTTGTTCCTCAGGGCCTCAGGGACGCATGGCGTGCAGAGTTTGAGCATTTGCACCAGGGTGCTATGACAGTTTCAGAGTATGCTATCTATTACACTAGATTGGCTAGGCATGCAACGGCTTTGGTTGCTACTGTCCGCGAGAGGGTTCGTCGGTTCATCGAGGGTCTTATCCCACCCATCAAATCTAGAATGGCTCGAGAGTTGGAGATGGACATTCCTTATCAGCAGGTACTGAGCATTGCTAGGAGGATCGAGGGTATGCTCGCTAGGGAGCGAGAGGAGAGAGAGGCCAAGAGGTCTCGAGAGTTGGGCCACTACTCTGGTGCCCGTACCCCAGCAGTCAGCGGTACCCTAGCTCCACCGAGGCCTCATGAACCTTACTATGCACCTCTAGTTTCTAGCGCGCTTCCTACGCGGGTTGCTTTCAGAGGTTAGTCTTGAATACCTGGACCTAGCCAGTTACAGCCACCACGTCCTCCCAGATCTTGTTTCGAGTGTGGCGATACACGCCATGTGGTTAGGTACTGCCCCAGACTTAGTAGGGGTGCATCTTCACAGACTTTTCAACCACAGCGTGCTCAGCAGAGTTCTCAGTCCATGATCACAGCTCCAGCTGCTACCCCATCTTCCCAGCCAGCTAGGGGCGGAGGCCGGGGAGGTAGAGGTCGCCCTCGAGGGGAGGCCAGGCCAGATATTATGCTATTCCTGCTCGTACCGAGGTTGTTGCCTCTGATTCTATCATTACAGGTATTATACTGGTTTGTCATAGAGATGCATCGGTTCTATTCAATCCAGGCTCCACGTATTCTTATGTGTCTTCTTATTTTTCTCCGTATTTGGGTATAACCCGAGATTCTTTGAGTTCTCCTGTTTATGTTTCTACTCCTGTGGGGGATTCTCTTGTTGTGGACCGCATTTATCGGTCGTGTTTGGTTACTCTTTGTGGTTTTGAGACCAGTGCAGATTTATTGTTACTCGATATGGTGGATTTTAATATTATCTTGGGCATGGACTGGTTGTCGCCCCATTATGCTATTCTTGATTGTCACGCCAAAACCGTGAAGCTGGCTATGCTAGGTATTCCGCGTGTTGAGTGGAGTGGTACCTTAGATCACACTCCCAGTAGAGTTATCTCTTTCCTTAAGGCTCAGTATATGGTTGAGAAGGGGTGTGCCGCATATTTAGCTTATGTGAGAGATGTCAGTGTTGATACCCCTTCTGTTGATTCAGTTCCAGTGGTACAGGATTATCCCGATGTGTTTCCAGCTGATCTTCCGGGCATGCCGCCCGATAGAGACATTGATTTTGGCATTGATTTGTTGTCGGGCACTCAGCCCATTTCCATTCCTCCGTACCGTATGGCTCCTCCTGAGTTGAAGGATCAGTTACAAGAATTGCTTGATAAGGGTTTTATTCGACCCAGTGTTTCACCTTGGGGTGCTCCTGTCTTGTTTGTGAAGAAAAAGGATGGTTCTATGCGCATGTGTATTGATTATCGCCAGTTGAACAGGGTTACAGTGAAGAACCGTTATCCCTTGCCTCGTATTGATGATCTATTTGACCAGCTTCAGGGCGCACATGTATTTTCTAAGATTGATTTGCGCTCACGGTACCATCAGTTGAATATTTGGGAGTCGGATATCCCGAAGACTGCCTTCAGGACTCGGTATGGCCATTACGAGTTTCTAGTTATGTCATTCGGGCTGACTAATGCCCCCGCAGCATTTATGCATTTGATGCATAGTGTGTTCAGACCATATCTCAACTCGTTCTTCATTTTTTTCATAGATGACATTCTTGTTTACTCCAGGAGTCGGTAAGATCATGAACAACACCTGAGGACAGTACTTCAGACCCTGAGAGAGAAGAAGTTGTATGCAAAGTTCGCAAAATGTGAGTTTTGGTTGAGTTCTGTGGCATTCTTAGGACACGTAGTATCGAGTGAGGGCATTCGGGTGGATCCGAAGAAGGTAGAGGCCGTGCAAAGTTGTCCCAGGCCGTCCTCAGTTATAGAGATTCGCAGTTTCCTTGGCTTGGCAGGTTACTACCGTCGTTTTGTGGAGGGATTTTCATCGATTGCAGCCCCGATGACTAGATTGACCCAGAAGGGTGCTCCATTTCAGTGGACAGAGGAGTGTGAGGTGAGCTTTCAGAAGCTCAAGACAGCTTTAACTACAGCCCCAATCTTGATATTGCCTACTGGTTCGGTGTCTTATACAGTTTATTGTGATGCCTTGCAAGTCGGCCTTGGAGCGGTGTTGATGCAGGATGGTAGGATGATTTCCTACGCGTCCAGACAGTTGAAGATACATGAGAAGAACTACCCTGTCCATGACCTGGAGTTAGCTGCCATTATTCATGCCTTGAAGATCTGGCGTCATTATTTGTACGGTGTGCCTTGCGAGATTTATACTGACCACCGGAGTTTGCAGCACATATTCAGGCAGAAGGATCTATATTTGAGCCAGTGTAGATGGTTAGAGTTGCTAAAGGACTACGACATCACTATATTATACCACCCGGGGAAGGCCAATGTGGTGGCCGACGCCTTGAGTCACCGGGCGGAGAGATTAAGGAGTTTGGCACACCTTCATGCAACTGAGAGGCCTCTAGCCTTAGATGCTCAGTCCTTAGCCAATCAGTTTGTGAGATTGGATCTTTCTAAGCCTTGCCGGGTATTAGCTTGTGTGGTTGCTCGGTCTTCCCTCCATGATCGTATCAGAGAGCGCCAGTATGATGATCCCCGTCTTTTACTTCTCCAGGATAGAGTCTGACGGGGTGATGCCAGATATGTGACCATTGGAGAGGATGGGGTGATAAGGATGCAGGGCCGTATCTGCGTGCCCAATGTAGATGGGCTTCGGGAGTTGATTCTTGAGAAGGCCCATAGTTCGCGGTATTCCATCCATCCGAGTACCACGAAGATGTACCAGGATCTGAGATAGCACTATTGGTGGCGAAGAATGAAGAAGGATATAGCAGAGTTTGTAGCCAAGTGTCTCAACTGTCAACAGGTCAAATGTGAGCATTAGAGACCGGGAGGGTTACTTCCGCAGATTGAGCTTCTNCCATTTCATTCCGGTACTGACTACTTATTCGTCGGAGCGGTTGGCGGAGATTTATATTCGGGAGATCGTTCGTCTGCATGGTATTCCAGTTTCTATTATTTCAGACAGAGGTACTCAGTTCACTTTCACGGTTCTAGAGATCCGTTCAGCAGGAGTTAGGTACCAGAGTGGAGTTGAGCACAACATTCCACCCCCAGGCGGACGGACAGTCCGAGCTCACTATTCAGATTCTTGAGGATATGCTCCGTGCGTGTGTGATTGAGTTTGGAGGGTCTTGGGATCAGTTCTTGCCATTGGCGGAGTTTGCTTACAACAATAGTCATCAGTCCAGCATTCAGATGGCGTCGTATGAGGCTTTATATAGTAGAAGGTGCAGATCTCTGGTGGGCTAGTTTGAGTCGGGTGAGGCCAGGCTATTGGGCACAAAGTTGGTTCAGGATGCATTGGAGAAGGTCAAGGTGATTCAGGATAGACTCCGTACAGCCCAGTCCAGACAAAAGAGTTACGCGGACCGGAAGGTTCGTGATATTTCATATATGGTCGGAGAGCGGGTTCTGCTTCGGGTTTCGCCTATGAAGGGCGTTATGAGATTTAGGAAGAAAGGGAAGTTGAGTCCGAGGTTTATTGGTCCTTTTGAGATATTGAGGCGTGTTGGGGAGGTTGCTTATGAGCTTGCCTTACCTCCCAGCTTGGCAGGAGTTCATCCGGTATTTTATGTTTTGATGCTCCAGAGATATCACGGTGACCCGTCTCATGTCTTGGATTTCAGCTCAGTCCAATTGGACAAGGATCTATTATATGTTGAGGAGCCTGTAGCTATATTGCACAGGCAGGTCAGAAATCTCAGGTCGAAGAACATTGTTTCAGTAAAGGTTCAGTGGCGGGGTCAGCCGGCCGAGGAGACGACCTGGGAGACCGAGCAGGATATGCGCAGCAGTTACCCTCATCTTTTCACAACTTTAGGTATGTCTTTATGCTCGTTCGAGGAAAAACAAATGTTTATGTGTAGGAGGATGTGACGACCCGGTCGGTCGTCTTAAGAATTAAAGCCCCGATCCCCTATTAACTATTTTCCCCAAATCTATTTCTGCTAAACTGAATTGCCGGGACGTTCAGTTTTGAGTTTCGGAGAGTTTTGGGACATTTAGACCCTAAATGAGAGCTTAAGTGTTGGAAAGTTGTCCGTAGTCGGGACAGTGTGAAGACGGCCTCGGAATGGAAATCTGATGGTTTCGTTAGCTCCGTTAGGTGATTTCGGGGTTGGGAGCATGTTTGGAATGCATTTTGGAAGTCCGTAGCTCATTTAGGCTTAAAATGCCGAAGTTTGAATTTTTTTGAAGTTCACAGTCCGATAATGAGTTTTTCATCCGAGGGTCAGAATGGAATTCCGAAAGTTGCAGTAGTTCGGTCATGTCATTTGGGATGTGTGTGCAAAATTTGAGGTCATTCGGATGAGTTTAGATGTGTTTCGGCGTCGGATGTGCATTCTACAATTTTCCTAAGTTCCTAGGCTTGAACCTATGCATAATCGATGATTTTGATGTTATGAGACGTGTTTTTAAGGCTCGACCTAGTTTAAATAAGGTATTAGGGTCGGTTGGTGGTTTTGGTTGAGGTCCCGGGAGGCCTCGGGGTTGTTTCGGATGCTTAACGGGAGAATTTGGGACTTAGCAAATTGCTGAACCAGACCTCTTCTGGTGTCTTCGCACATGCGAAGGTTTTTCCGCAGGTGCGGACTCGCAGGTGCGGTAGGTTTGATCGCAGGTGCGATAGAGGGGGATTTGACCAATGGTCGCAGGTGCGACCTGGGTTCCACAGGTGCGGGACCGCAGGCGCGACCAAATGACCGCAGGTGCGGCCCCCAGTGAACTTAAGTGAATTCCGCTCCTGTGATGCTTTTTCCGCAGGTGCAGTGATCGGGACCGTAGGTGCGAGATCCCTGTGTGTTTTATTCTAAAAATTCGAGGGTTTATTTCATAAGTCTAAAAATTGTGTAAGGGCTCGGGAGTTGGCGATTTTCAATGGGTGTTGAAGAGAAGGATCATAGCTAACGTTTTCTAATCCTAATTCATTGTTAGACCATTAATCCCCGTTGTTTTCTTTAGTTTAATTATCAAAAAGGGGTAAAACCCATGGGAAATTGATGAAACTTCCCCAAACCGAAATTTTGAGAATTTAAGGGGTTTTTGGCATCAGATTTCGATTATTTCTGGTCGAGTGAGTTCGTGAGTGAATGGGTGTCCAGAAAATATAACTTTTACCCAATTCCTAGACATGGGACCGAGGGGCAGTTTGGTCATTTTACCTAATTTCGCGCCTTAGCTTTGAATTAAGTAGCAGAATCAGTTGCTTGAGATGTTATTTACGATATGTAATTGAATTGTATAGATTTGGGCCATTTGGAGTCGGATACTCGTGGCAAACGTGTGGTTTCAAGTTGATTTTGAGCCGGTTCGAGGTAAGTGGCTTGTCTAACCTTGTGTGGGGTACCTTTCCCCTTAGGATGTGATATTTGGTAATTGAATGCCTTGTACGTGAGGTGACGAGCGCGTACTTGTGCTAATTGTTGAAAATCCGGTTTTACTTTAAATATTTAGACTGAGTTTCTTTCTTACCTGTTTTATTCTATTTGCAATTATAGTCTATGTTAGCTTAGAAAATCATGCCTAGTTGCCCTAAATTGCCTATTTGCTTAAGTTGCTTTAATTGTACTACGTGAATCATGTTAGGCTAGAATTACTTGTTGCCTTGTATTTTTTTGCACTCTAATTCTGAATGTCTTCTTGTTGTGGCTGCGTATTTACTTTGGGACTACGGGACGGTATCCCGGGAGATCCCCCTGCATATTTACTTTGGGACTACGGGACGGTATCCTAGGAGATCCCCCTGCATATTTACTTTGGGACTACGGGACAGTATCCCGGGAGATCCTTCGAATATACATATGATGGACTCCGGGACGGTATCCCGGGAGATCCACTAGAGAGTCAAGAAAAGGACTACAGGACGGTATCCTGGGAGATCCTCATTGTTACCATTGTTATTGAGTTGTTCCTATTTCGTGTTTACTCTGTTCTGGTGTTTTGTTATTGCCTTGTTTGACCTGTCCTATTTCACTGATGTATTCATTATTACTGTCTGTTTTCATACTGTAAATTCATATTATATTGTTTAACCTCAGTAGGGCCCTGACCTTCCTCATCACTACCCGACCGAGGTTAGGCTTGGCACTTACTGAGTACCGCTGTGGTGTACTCATGCCCCTTCTGCGCATGTTTTTCATGTGCAGCTCCAGGTACCTCCACCCAGGTGCACTATCCCCGAGGTTGAGAGACATAGCACAGACTTCGAGGTATATCTGTCGCGTCCGCAGACCAAGAGTCTCTATCTTATTCCAGCTTTAGTGGAAAGATTTTCCTTCTTTTCAATTGTTTGGACATTCTGGAGTTAGAGCAGTGTAGTACATTTTTGTTAGCCTGTGTTTCCCGTGAGTTTCTGGGTTTTGGGGTGTTATTGTAGACTTCCACATATTTTTTTGAGTTGTATATGCCGAACGACATTTATATACAGTCTTTCTTTTAGATTGTTCAGTTTTTACTTAATTATTCCGCAAGTTATGTTGTTTTTCCGCATTGTTAGGCTTACCTAGTTATAGGGACTAGGTGCCATCACGACATGTTCACGGAGGGCGAACTGGGGTCGTGACACTTACATTGCTCAAGAGACTAGAATGCAACAGTATCTTGAAAGAGCACGGGAGCTCGTGAGACAATTCAAAACATGGAAGGTAGTGCAAATACCTAGAGAAGAAAATGCAGAGGCAGATGCATTAGCTAACCTCGCAGCAGTCACGGAAGTAACGAACAAAGACATTACAATTGTCGTTCAACTATTTCATTCAATAATAGACCAGGACAGGAATGAGATAACTTTCAAAAACCTAACCTGGGACTGGAGAAACGAAATTCTTAATTTTTTGCAGAATGACACCGTACCTGAAGACAGGAAAACGGCTAGGGCACTATGCCACAAAGCTGCATGGTACCTTATTCGCAACTTACTTTATCGCAAGATGTTCGGGGGACCCCTAGCTAAATGCCTTGGACCTAACCAAACGGAATTTGTGGTGAAAGAAGTCCACGAAGGACACTGTGGAAATCACTCAGGGGCTAGATCCTTAGTGAAAACACTAATCAGAGTCGGATACTATTGGCCTAAGATGGAAGAAGAAGCCGAGAATTTCGGACCCAAATGTGACAGATGCCAAAGGTTTGCCAATAACATGCATCGACCAGCGGAATTATTACATCCAATAATATCCCCATGGCCTTTCATGAAACGGGGAATGGACATAGTAGGACCTTCTCCCATATCTAAAGGACATGTACGGTTTTTACTCATACTAACCGACTATTTTACAAAATGGGTAGAGGCAGAAGCGTTCAAACAAGTGCGAGAAAAGGAAGTTAAAAGCTTCTTATGGCGAAACATAATATGCCGCTTTGGAATACCAAAGGAGATCGTGTGTGATAATGGCCCACAATTCATAGGCTCGCAAATCACAGAATTCTTCGAAAGTTGGCAAATCAAGCGGATCACCTCAACGCCTTACCACCCCGTGGCTAATGGTCAAGCTGAGTCAACAAATAAGGTCATCATCAACAATCTAAAAGAGTGGCTGGATAAAGTCAAAGGAAACTGGCCTGATGAGTTACCAGCGGTACTATGGGCATACAGAACGACTTCAAAAATAGCCACGGGAGAAACTCCGCTCGCACTTGTTTATGGCGCAGAAGCCTTAATACCTATAGAGATTGGCGAACCAAGTATAAGGTTCTCGACAGCCATGGAAGGTGAAAACAGGGACGAATTAAGGACCAACCTGGACCTGCTCGAACCACGGAGAGAAGCAGCATTGATACGGATGGCAGCTCAAAAACAAATCATAAAGCGCTATTACAACCGTAAAGCTCATCTCAGTTACTTTAAAATTGGGGACTAATCCTCAAAAAAGTCTTTCAATCAACAAAAGAAGCAGGTGCAGGAAAGATAAATCCAAACTGAAAAGGACCTTAAAAATTCTGAGGGATAGCTGGAAAAGGCGCCTATGAGTTGGAAGCTATAGATGGCAGAGTTCTACCAATAAGCTGGAACGCGATCCATCTAAAGAAGTATTACTTCTAAAAGAAAAGAATACCCCCCATCGGGTATCACACGTTCGATTTTATTTTGAACATTTAAAAATTTTACTAACTTTTTTAGATGATAGGCACAAAGATAACCCATCACCAGATGATGATATTAGACCTGCAAAGACGCGAGGAAATAACACAATTCTCGGTCTAGGGTTACACTTTCTGATGGACGTTTTAAAAGGGTTAAGCAGTCATCATCTAAAAAACTATATACCTTCGAGTCCAGAATGTTTTTCCTTTTCAGGAAAAGGACCACAAGGAAGGAATAATCAAGTGCTCGAGATTTCATTCTTCAAAGCTCAAACACTTGGGGGACTATACAGTATGGAAGGCTAAGACGAAGCAAAGAAGACTATCAGAAAGTCAAAAGCTCGAGCCTGAAGACCCATCTACCCAACGAGACAAGTGACACGAGCAGAATCGAAAGAAATCAAAAGAGCCATCCAAATACAAAGCCTAATGCAAAAAGCAAAAACCTTCGAACATATTCAGGTTGAAAGGCAAAATGTTAGTCACGAGAAAGAAATGTACATCTTTATACTTATTCAAAGTTGTTGTAACAAAAACAGTTAGGGGTAAAAGATCATCATCAATGTACTCATTCAAAAAACTGTTCTCAAATAAAACAGTTATGGATGAAAGATCTAAATCCTTGTATTTGTTCAAGAAACTGTTATCAAATAAAAACAGTTACGAATAAGAAAACATTTCCCTCGTACTTATTAGAAAACTGTTTATGAAACAGTTGCGGGTAAAAACCCCAATCTTTATAAAAACTGTTACTAGTGAAAAATAGTTATTTCCTAGTATTAATATCGAAAAACTGTTACCTATGAAAAACAGTTACGAACTACAAGAGTATATTAAATCTGTTAAACAAAAACGGCTGCAAGCGTGAGTTTTAGACGATAGCCAAACACATGTAAAATTTCATGGAATTTCAAACAAAAAACTTTCCTTGGAAACATTCTTAAACATGTGTAAAATTCCTATCACTCTATTGCATTATCATGAAGTTGAGACGTCTTCTTCATGTCAATTATAAAGGGCCCTCTTCCATTAACTATGCCTATTAAAAAAAGGCACACATTTAATATGACATCGTGCCTATTATAAAAAAGGTACGAGTAGTCTAAAGCATCCCACATGCAAAACTCGAAGGTAAAACTAAAACCTCGAAAAATAAAGCATGCAAAACACTTAAAGAGTGAAACAGAAACTCAACAAAAGTCTAACTAACATTTATATATAAAAACGGCTAAACTAAGTATTAACTTGTACTTAGCCGTATAAGATTTTTATATTTACATTGTGGTGCCCCTAGTTGTCATTTTGGGACTTAAAGGAAATCCAAATTTAGCCCCGATGGGACTGGGGGTAACCACCAATTGATACAAAGAAAACGAAAAAAAGGGGATAAACCAACTAGATCTTTTTAAGAAGAGGAGTTGACTTCAGTGGCAGAAGGAGCGGGAGCAACTGAGGATGAAGAGGCATGAGCGGCTAGAATCTCACCATCAAGTGAAGAGAGGTTATGAACTTGTTGAGCCTTCTCCATGGCTTCCTTAGTTTTGGCTATTTCAGCACTAAGGTCAAAACCCTCTTGACTCATTTCCATCAATGTGTCAAGGCGAGAATTCATATACGCCCAGCTCACATCGACA